>CAEGAE010083371.1:0-36679 GCA_903067095.1 Girardinus metallicus | reverse complement strand
TATATATATATATAACATATTTCAATGTAATAATAATAAAAATAAAAAGCAGCAGAATGGAAAAAACATTTTTTTATTGTTTATTCCAGTTTTTCGTTCATGTATTCATCTTCAGTCAATTTAATAAATGAAGTCTCACTTTGAACAGCCATTTATAGCTTTTATATTTCTACAAAACCGGGACGTTTTTATCAATAAAATCCCTCGGATGAAAAGTTTGTTATGCTAATAGCATTTAGCGTTCTTCAACAACTCACTGGTGGAAGTGAGAGAGTTCAGCAACACAAATAAACAGTAAAACATTACAGCTCTAGTTTTAGCATAATTAGTAAAAATCTAAATAATTAAACTTCAGATTAAGCTGAGAGTCGGCAGCAGAAGCAGCCGGCCCTCAGAGAGGCGGAGGCGGCCATGATGAAGAGGAGCAGGAGGAAGAGGAGGGAGGAGCGGATTCTGAGTGAGCTGCTGCCAGCGACCATCACTGGAGATGAAAACAGACGTTTCCCAGGTTCAAACTGGTCTAATTAGCAGGTACAGAGTCCTCCCAGTACCACCTGACTGGGAGGGAAACACTCTTTGAAGATGTTGGCATGACAACGCATTAAATCCCTGCAGACCTGAAGGCAACGCTGCAACTGGGGCTGCAGCCTGAGGGTAAAAACCAGCTGAACGCTGAACCTTCAGAGTCACATAGAGACAGTTACAAAGTCAGACTTCCATCACCTGAACAGCATCTCAGGATTAGAACGAGTGAGAAACTCATGCATGCGTTTATCTTTAGTCGCATTAATTGCTGCAGCAGTGTCTTCACAGCTCAGAGAAGGCCGAGGTCGACTTTCTCACAGATTATCTCTTATGACAAACTGTCACAACATGGGGACAGTGCCACCAAACACTGTTCATAAAAGTTTCATCCTGCAGCTTGAAATCCAGGCTAAAACCTCCTCATGTTTAGATTCCTTTGAACAATAATAACTGAAACATTGATCAAAATATTTGATCTGTATTGATCACTTTAACGATAGAACTCAACAGCATGTAACATCTGTTATTAGTTTTCCCAGCTGTTGACTCTATGATCTATTTATGATGCTTTTATGTTTTCACAAACTGCCGTGTTGCTGAAACGTGCTTTATGATTGATTGATTGATTGATTGATTGGTTGATTGATCGATTACCTGCTCCAGCATGTTCTGCAGCCTCTCGGCCTCCAGGTCGATGACGAACTTCTTCTCCTCGCGGCGCTCCAGGTCCTCCAGCAGGCGGCGGTAGTTAGCGTCGTTGAAGTTTTCCACGCAGATGGCGCTGACCTGCCAGTCATCCAGTCCAGCTTTCTCCATGATGGCCTGCAGGATGGCGTAACCTGAGACACACACACACATATACACACACACGCACACACACACAGAGGACGGAGACAGTCAGGCTCTGATACGCTTCACAATGCCCTCTGAATATTGATCAATATTCCACTGATCAATCTGGTTTTTAGTTTAGTTTATCGCAGTATAGACTTCAGTGTTTGACAGTTTTTCACAAAAAGAAAAAGCTAAAACGGTAACTGTGTCTTCAACTAATTGGCTAATGCGCTAATAGCAGAGCTAATTCTTCCTTTAGCACTTTAGCTAACTGTGAAAATGTTTAGCGTGTTTAGCTTTCCCAAATACGACTTTCCCGCTCGTTTGCTTTGCTGCTTTTTAAACTTTCATTTTAAATAAAGTTGCTATCTTTATTTTGTAAGTAGCCGTTTACATTCATCCTCTTATTTAGAAGTTATTATAAGAGAAACAGTTTAAGATTTAAAGCAGAATATTTTCTTGTAACAAATTTAGTTTTACGATAATTTTCTACTTCTGGGATTTTCTAAAAGCTAATATTTTCCCAGACTCTTGAAGTCAGTTCTGTTGACATCATTTAATATTCTTAATAATCTGGATAAATTTTCTACTCCATCAAATGTGTGTTAAGGTTTATTTTAAATATTCCAGAGTCTGTTGGTGCTTCTTAATGCTGCTGAACAACAGTCAGTATATTTCATGTTTGGGCTCCATATTATTTTCCAGACTCATCTCTGGATCCGCTCTCTGATCTGAAGCAAACAGCTCTGAGCAGAACCTGAAACGATGTTTAAAACTGCAGGATTGAATCTCGACGTCCTCAAGGAGCCAAAACAAACTCTGAAGCGTTTCCAGATCGAAGCTCTGGATTGGAGCCGGGCGCAGGGCAGCCATGACGGCGGCCACGAGGGCGGCCGCCCTCTAGCAGGAACAGATGTCCCCCTTAAACGGCCCCTCCTGGTGGCCATCACAATCTGGCAACCCGGCTCCCTTTGCTCCCAATTAGTGGCTTAACCTGCGCTCTGGCAACCTGGCTGCCTGCGCACCTCCATCCCTCCTCGGCCCTTCACTGCCCATTAGAGGGCTGCTGGTGCCAAGACACACACACACGCCAACACCCCCACACACGGACACACTTGTCCCTGCAGAGAGGAAGCGGTTCGTGGCATTTTGGCTTTTTTACAGCCGAACCCCCACATGGGAGCGAAGTGTTTCCAGTTGAAAGGGAAGATTAATGAGGTTTTGTGCTGAAAACAAGAAAAACTTGTTTTAAGTCTCACTGAGGGATTTTTTTGGGACATTTTCATGAATAATAATTTAGTATTTTTAGAAGCTGCAATAGTTTATAAATTCTTAAAGACATGATAAATGGGAAAATAATCAGTGTTTGGTGGTTATTTTATGTAGCAGTGGAGAGAAAAACTTGTTGGATAAAGAATTGCAGCTTTATTTCATTAATAGTTTGTTGTATTTATTGACAGAGTTTGTGTAGTTAAGTCATTTTGTTTCTTTTTTAGCAAGACAAATTAAGCGTTGTCCAGATATAACAGATGAAAAACAGCATTTTGGATAATTACTATACAATTACAGAAATGCCAACTTACGTGCATTGTCTCTACCAAATAAATTAAACTGTATATAAATATAAATTGTACATCTGATTTATTTAAAACAACAACAGATTTCCAGATAGTTTTTATCTTTTATTTTACCTTTGATTAATTCTAGCAGAGTAGAAAATGAAGTTGGTTAATATTTAATGACCACAAAGTTCAGAAAAATAAATTTTGGCTTCATTTTAATGATGTGGACATTTTAGTTTCCATGTCATAGTTAAACCATAATCATAGTTTCCAGAAGAAAACAGTTCATGAGATCAGAAAACAGTAAAACATGCCGTCTTGTTTGAGTGATTTTAGTTTTAAATGCTTTATTGATGCAGTGAATATGAAATATGAAATGTTTAGGCTAAAAACAATCGCTAAATTTTGAGGGTCTTTGATTTACTCGAACACAAAAAAAATACTGTGTATCCTATAGGATAGAAGAAAGAAGAAAAACACTTGCTGGAAAGTTTGTAACATGCCTGGAAAGCTGTAAAGCAAGATGGAGAACAAGCTAAAGAGCAAAAAGCTAAAGATGGAAACATCGTTCCGTCAACATTAAAAAAAAATATATATATATATATATATATATATATATATATATACACACACATACAACAGGCTAAATATGACGCTAATTTTAGCATGCTAAAGTTAGCGTCAGCATGCTAACGTTACCTAAAACTGAAATCAAATTTACGTTTCAGAATGTTAGCTTACTGATGCTAACGTTAGCATGCTAACCAACACCAAAATAATTCTCCATCAATCCTGGTTTAAATTCACAGTTTCTGACCAAAACCAGGAAGCATCAGGAATATTTGGTCTGCAGTTCAGAATGTTTATAGGTTTTTATCACTAACCAGAATTAGCTAAATTAACAAGATAAATGACTGAATTATATCACACCCAGTGAAATAAATCTATATTAGAGTTTCACTTTTTAAATTTCTGATTGTTTTCCTTTTTTATTTATTGGGATACATCTTTAGGAAAGTCAGCAGTGAATGGAAGCCGGAGAAAAAGGGAGAAAAGATGAAAGATTATCAAAAATAAAAATGGAAAGAAATGGATAAAAGGGGAAAAATTAAGGAAAAAAGAAAATAGGCAGAATGAAAAAAAACGAATCATGTGAGGTGGAGACATTGAGAAGAAAACTGAAGGAAAAAATTGGGATGAGAAGAGGAAATGGAACAAGAACTGAAACAAGCAGCGTAAATATAAAAAGATTAAATAAATCAAAAGTAGCAAAAAGTGAACGAAAACAAAAACATAATGGGACTAAAAACCAGGAATGAAAAGAAACATGAGACATAAAGACGAGACTGAGCAGGATAAAATGTTGAATAAAGGGAGAAATGGATATAAATTTCAGTTTGAGCCCAGAAACAATAAAAACTGTAAAAATTAAGGATGTTTGTAACGATTGAGTCTGCATGTAATCACTGAACAACAATATGAGCCGTCGTCACAACAGACAGTCAGAAAACGAGATTTATCCGTCTGACAAACCAAAAGCTTGAACGTTCAGCTCAACAAATACATTATAATTAGACCTTTGACATGAAATTCACCCGGGATCTGGTACCATTACATCTACATTAACTAAGAAAAACAAATAGATCCATAAATTATACGACGTGTCAAAGTTTTAATTAATCAGAAGCTGAAGGCAGAAAGCCAAGAAATCTGTCAGCATTTAGAGAGCAGCAAATATCATCTGATTCAGCGCCGCAGAAAAGTTTCTGGATTATCAAACAAGAAGCAACTCAGGATGAGAAAAGAACAAAAATCAATCTCTAAACCTTCACAGAATTTAATAAAATCAATACTTCTGTTAGAGGAGTCAAAATATTAAACCAAGAGCCTAAAACCTCAAATTACAGATTTTTGATGATGAAAATCAGTAATAAACTCAAGAACCCTGGCCTCTATCTGCTCTTACTGCACAAGACCCAAAAAGTTTAAAACAGTGAAGTTTGGTGGAAGGAAAATCATGGTGTGGTGCTGTTTTTAATTTTTTTATCTTTCCATCATGTTACTCCCTCGAGTGTTGCTTTGACTCTTTCATACATTTTTATGAAGTCCTTTAATCTCTATGGCAACCATTCAGCTGGCTGGACCTAGGTCTGCCTTCGAGGCATAGCTCCTCCCCCATTCAGCTCCTTCAGACTAGCCGGCAGCAATTAGCAAACACCTGGTGGAACTGCTGAGCTCATTATAAGAGCTACTGCTCAGAGTAACGCTGGTAAAAACGTAAAAAAGGGCGGAGCTTCAGAAAGAGCAGACGTTTTTAAAGAGGCAGAGGCCCAATTTCCAGGCGTTAAATTAGGAAGTAAAATTTCTTTTAACTCATATTTGATATACAGCATTTTTATAACATGGAAAGTTGACATGGTGACTTGGTTATGCTATAAGGTGGTGCTATGTGCTTAGAAAACACGATACTGGCCCTTTAAAACAAATACTCCTGACCTACCTGCCCTGGTGTTACATGGTAAATGAGCTTGCCATACAGTGATGAAGGCTCCTCGCTGTCCAGAGGAGCAGGAGAACAACATGTTCTCTCTCTCCCCACATGTTGCAGTTGCTCGGCCCGGGCTAGCGTTAGCGTTAGCCTCAGTGGACCAACACCCAGGCAGAGCCGAGTTGATGCTGATTGCAGCAGGCTGCTGTTTCTCCTGCAGCCTCCAGCCACACACGCATTCATCAGCTGGTAATCAGCCGGCCCGGTCCAGGCTGTGCTTGACTTCCTGCCCGGCCAGGCTGAGAGCCGCGCAATGGGACATAAAGCCTCATCACCGCGCCACAAACAGAGCTGCTGCTGCTGCTGCTGCTGGGATTTCAGGCATTTAATCTGTTAGTTTATTAATTTCTGGCTCTCTCTGGTGGTTTGGTTTCTTTTCTCACAGAGGAAACCAGAACCAGTGAGAACGTTCAGTCTAAAGTACCGGCTCTCAAAATAAAGTTTAAGCTGCCAAAACGTTCAGATAAATATTATTCCTACATGCAGATTATTATGTGACACAAAACATTACGAAGTAACAGGACAATAAGCTTCATCATTTCATTTAATGGCATGAATGTGACAACATGAAATATCAAGTAACAGAAAAGACATGCAAAATAAAAAATAAAAAATTTAATTACCTCAACTGCTGCAATTTTTTAACACAAATAAAGCAGACGTAAAATAAAACAGGAAGATAATTAATAAAAATGCTTAAATATAAAACAAATAAAACCTATATTAAAATACATTCAACTGGTGATAGAGGGCTGCAGTCATTTAAGAACAGAGATCATTTGAATTAAAGTTAGCGTGTTAGCATTAGCTTCTGCTAACTATCATGTTGATGCTGTGATTTAGCATTAGCTTCTGCTAAATGCTGTGTTGGTGTAACGTTTTAGCATTAGCGAAACTAATTTTTTAGCGGGTGATGTCTCCACTGGATGATTTAAGCATTGATTAATATTTATAAGGAACAGATAACAAGACTTTGAGTTAATGAGTTACAGCAACATTTAATTTAATTTGGGATCAAAACAGTATTTCTGAATTTGAATGACTCCAGGATAAATGACCTGTCGGCTTTCTTTCTCTCCGTTTAGTTTTGCAGTAAAATCTGTTTTTAAATTTCCCATAAATGTCATAAATGTCTAAATGTCTCAGAATCATTCAGGACGAGAAAAACTTTGCTTCTGCACAACGCAGCAAAACCGACAACAAAACTGAAGCAAAAGAGCACGAAGAGTTGAGCTGAGCTTTCCACTCTAATCTGGATTATTTTCACTTTATTTCCTCTAATCTGTCATGTACTCATAATTACTCAGATCAGAATAGAAAATGAATCAAAACTGTTTTAATAAATATATCTCTGGACAGCTTTTCCTCCTAAGTCACACACTTCACAACACTCTCAATGGAATTTGCGTTTTTGCGACCACAATTTTTCCTTCCACCAAACTTTCCTTGATCTGTAATCTTTACCTGCAGTCTTCCCATGATTCTGTTCATAGCATGAAATCAAAATACGATTTTACTGGATCAATAGAACATTCTGATTCATAACAGAATAAAAATAGTAAAACTACAAAAATAAAGTTGAAATAATGCGAAATCCTATCATTGTGACTTTTCTCATTATTTTATGACTATTCTCACAATATTGACTTTATTACCATAGTTCAACTTTATTTTGATAATTTTATAACTTTTTTAAAACTATCATCACTTTATTCTCATGTTATTAACTTTATTCTCATATTTTGATTCTGTTCTGATAGTTTTAATTTTTTTTCTCAGCGTGGCTCTTTAATCCTCCATCATCCATTTAGTAAATATTTCTCCTCAGACTTCCTGTTTCCTGTGTATGATGATAAAATATCTGATCATGTCGCGCTGCTCTGTGGCTCTCAGCGCAGCAAACCGTTTCTGTTTCTGGATTATCTAGATCAGCTCTGGCTGCGTTTTGCTTCTCCTGCCTTTGCGTCGTTACTGTAAAGTTTCTGATGAGTCTGCGTTAAAGTCCCGCTGCGTCGTTCTGCCAGGCGGCGCCGCCTCCGACAGGAAGCCATGTTGGATTTCTGCAGAACACTTGATCAGATTCCTGCGGCTTTTGTTGAGCAGAGAGAAGAGAGAAGCTTTTTACCCAGTCAAGCATGCGTGACCCCCAGATAAGAGACGCAGAGGCAGGAATGGGTTTTCTGAGCAGATTGGGTCGGCGCCGCAGCCCCGTCAGCCAATCAGCTCAGAGATGGAGGCAGCGGCCCGCCAGGCGCCTCCGCCGCTCTGCCTGTAATGGAAATGTGACACGGTGCGCTGAATCCGAACAAACCGGCAGCAGGGAGAGAAGTGTGAACCGAGAAACGCTTTCCGGAGGTTTCACTTCGATGTTAAACCAGAAAAAAACAGATAAAACATCCTGACACCAAGATTTATCTGATTTAAAACATTAAAGTTCACCTCTGAGAGGCAAAAACCAGAAAGAAGGTTTTGGAGTGGCCTAGTCAAAGGCCTTGCGCAAGCTATTTAACCATCTCAAAATGAGATGGTTGAAGCTGCACGTTTATTTATTTATTCCATTTCAAACAGACACAAACTAAAAGCAGAAAGAAAAAAATGAATAATCACGTGGATTGACATGCAGTTTTACATGATTTGTTCAAAAAGGAGCAGTTAGAAAATATAACATCTTATGATTTCCACCAGTTTAAACTCTTCAGTTTTTCCCACACTGAATCGTGTTCAAACCTCACGTTCAATTATTCATACATATTTAATATCGACACCCGTCCTATAAAACATAATAATCTCCTTACTGAACTCAGGTTTCTAAAAGCAGAGTGAAAGATTCATTCTTATTAATTTAAAGCACAAAAGCATCAAGCAAACATCAAAAGTCGGGTCCCAAAACTGGACGTTTGGGACCCGACTAATCGCTGGAACAGACCAAACCAGCTCATGCTGCGTTTGCTTCCCGTTGGAAAACAGGAGCGTGTTTCCAGAAGCGGCCTCACCTCGGTCCGTGTCGTACAGGAAGACGAACTTCTTCCAGTCGTAGTGGTCGAGCAGGGAGAGCAGCGCGCGGCGGATGGACGGCCGCAGCTGCAGGGCGAACTGGCTCTCGCCCTCGGTGGGGAAGCTGGGCGTGATGAGGGAGATGTGCAGCGCGCTGCAGAACGACGTCAGCGTGTGCACCGACCGCTTGTCGTACAGGCCGAAGATGGCGAAGACACCGCGGGAATACTGCGAGCAAACTGCGGACAAACACACAACAAGAGGCAGTCAGCAGAGCAGAGGTCAAAGGTCACCAGCCTGGGAGCAGGGCTGGAACACAGAGTCAGAAAATTTCACTTTAAAATGAATTCCGACATAAAATGAGCAGAATTTATGAGAACAAACCGAAGCTGCTGGATTGAATCTATCGCTGAGGCTCATGCACTGTAAAAACACAAAATCACACCACATATTTTTACCCAGGTTTTACTACAAATATCTCAGTTCATTCGAAACGTAAAAATAACTTTTCAGAAAGAAATGAGAGTTTAAGTCAGTAATGCCTTAATATTTATGAAAAAGTTCTGATTCCATAAGCAGATTATTTCACTTACAACATGAGAAAAATGTCTTATTGTAAGTGAAATAATCTGAGAACGTTTTAATAAATATTAAAAAATCCTTCGCTTAAAAACAAGCTAATGTGTCCTGCTGAAACAGTTCATTGTAAGTGCGCCTGTCATGATAACAAATTCATAAATTATAAACAATAATATTTATCCAGGATATAAAACAGGAGAGACTGTTGCTGAAAATACACAAAAATTACTGAAAAAAATTAAAACGTTGGCTTTTTTTTCTGTGTCAGACCTGCAAGAAAGAGCTGCGGAGATCTGACTGCTGTTATTTGATTAAAATATTCTGTGATTAGTTTGTTTATTTAACAAGTAAAAACAAAAAATGAAATAGTTTTCGTGAAATTGATAACTGCCACAGGCTGTTTATGAAGGAAATAATCTGCAACATTTTCATCAATATTCTGTTCAGCAGCTCTTATGAAAAACTTTTCCAGGATTTCCAGGAATTGTTTTTGTGATTTTCTGTGATTAAAATCTCAGATTTTGTGTTGATACTTTAGAAATATTTAGTAGGAATTTTTTTTTCTCATGAAATTTCTTCATACAGAAAAAAAATGAGGAAAGAACAAAAGCTGTCAGGTTGGAGTCACAAGCTATAACTTGAAATCAAGTAAGGCTGCGGCAGCAGAACAGGAGAAAGAACAAACACTGCCCCCTGCAGGTCAGAGTTAGCATCACTTAAATGTAACGTTTTTTACCTTTTTTGCAGAAAAATTCACACAGAAAAAAAACAAAAAAAATCAGAAATTTTATGATTTTGTGTGAAAATCCAGAGAAAGTGACTTTTAAAACAATTATTTTTTTATACCAGAGGAATGAACGCTGCTGTTACCATAGAGGCTACATGCTAGAACATAAGCTAACAGAGCGGTTAGCTGGAGCACGGCGGTGGAGGCTGATGGTTGGGGCTTGTTCTGATCAAACATTTCCTCTGTGTTGACGTGAACAGAAACAAACTGTTTCCTTTGGCCACGCTTTGAATTAAACAAAAACTTTGATTAGCATAAAGTCAACAGCAGCTCTCATTACAGAGCGGCGCGCCACAGCGCTAATGGCCTCCTTTCTTCTTCTTCTTCTCCTCGCCGCGCGGAACGACAACAGGAAGGAGATAATGAGCCGGCGCTGCCAGTCTGAGCAGAATGAGAAGAGGAAGAGCTCAAGTTGTCTCTGAGACAAACAAACATTTCCTCTTCTGTTTGATACGCAGCTAACGCAGACGGAGGCCAGATAAACCCGCTAGCAGCAAACAACCGTTTTCATCTCAGAATATTTAAACTGCGGCTCTGAGAAAACAACAAATATTATCTCCAGAGAAGAAGAACCGCTTCAGGAACACCCCAAATAAACTTTAACAATACTCAGAAATTCAAGAAATACAGAAAAAAAACCCAAATATAATCAGATTTTTTTATGTTTTACGTCAGTGGTGATCAAAGTGAGGCCCGGGGCCCGTTAGTGGTCCTTAAAATGATTCTGTTTGGCCCCGGAATGCAAGTCAAGAATAGAAAAAACAACTGATGACCCAGAGATGTTTTTGAAAACGTTTGTTTTTCTTTTAATAATGCGGAAGTCCAAAGTCATTTTTATGTTCTGGGTCTTTAATTTTATGCAGATTTCATTAAAATGTTTATTGTTGTTTTTTAAGAATAAACAAACAAAAATAAACACATTTTTACATCTTTATTTTAATGACTTTAGTCACCCTCCAATTGTTCTGATTTGCCAGTTACAACAGAAACATTTAGTACAATATTGGCAATGTAACAAATTAATAATCTAAATTAATTCCTAATTTATTTCGTAGCAGAAAATGTTTATATTACACAAAACAGAAATGTTCAATAAAAACTGTCAAATTTAAACAGCAGGACGGCCACAAAATCCTTTAAAAATCAAAAAAATTGTTTTAATGACATTTTCTTGTTTGTTTATTTTATCTGCTCAACAATAAACAAGATCTTTATGAAATCTGCATAAAATTAAAATCCCAGAACATAAAATGGCTTCGGACTGTTGCGTTATTAAAGGAAAAGCAAATATTAAACTTTTTTTTTTTTATTATTATTTTTACCATTCTTGACTTGTAATCAGGGACCAAAGAAACAATAATTTCAAGGGCCACTAATGGGTCCCGACCCACACTTTGATCACCCCTGACCCTGACTGTCTACGCGCTCCCTCTCTGTGCTCCATTATTAAGGTCTGGATTTGGGGAAGCAAAATTTTCTTGCTCTCCTCCATCAACAGCAGTATCTGAAGTTTGATTCCTTCAGGAAATTCTCATTTTCTCTTAAATCGTCTAATGAAACTTTGAAACTTTCTCCAGTTTTCATCTCATTTTATCAGATAAAAACCACTAAAGGAACCAACTAAAAACTCATGGAACTAAAACCAGAAGGTCTAAGGTTAGCATTAATGCTAATCTAGCATAATAATGTCTCAATATTGAATAAAAGAGATGGAAAACATTTTAAAAGTCAGAGTTTCTGTCCATACTGTGTCTGCCCCTGGTTAGAAGTTGGGTCTAGAAATTGGCAACTAGATGTGTCAGTGCGGAGCCGTCCCAGGCCTCGGCGGCCATGTTGTGTTCACTGATCAATAATTCATATCAGTCATTGATTTGCTGCCGAGTTATGAATCACAGACTCATCAGTGGTTCTCTGCGTCTGTTCAGGATTTTCCAGCTCACTGATTCTGGTTTAAATCTTTTTCTTTTTTTTTACCGTTTCGGATCAGACGCTGCGACTCTGAAAAATAAATATCTAGACTCAAAACTCCCAACAAAACTGCAGCATAAAGAAACAAATCTGGACGAATATCGTCCTAATTTCATACTTTTGAACTTAAAGAGGATCAAAGCTTCACTGACAGAGAAAAGTGTTTCAATATTTTAAAGATTTTATGTGACAGAGAAACACAAAGAGAAAGAAAACGTGAAATGTTTTTGTTTTTAAATAAAAATCTGCAAAAACAAAGTGATGGCAGCATCATGCTGTGGGTCAGGGGAGTGTTTAAGAGTTGATGTGAAGGTGGATGGAAGAAAATTGGCAGCAAACTGGGGTCAAGGTTCAACTCCCTAAGCAGAGTCATGTGTTAGAATGGCCTAGTCAAAGGCCTAAATCCAAACTTAAAAACCTGGTGTTTTATGAAGAATGGGAAAAACGCTCCAGATGTTCACGTATGCTTGAGATAAAACCCAGAGAAACTGCAGCCAGATTTGGATCTACAGAGTTCTGACTCTTTCCAGATGAATATAAATGCATGCCACACCTTTCAGATTTTTTGGGAACATTTTTTTTAAAAATGATAAATTTTTCTCCTTTAATTTGACAGGTTCTTATAAATTTCTTAAATTTTGTGTTTGGGTGTTTTAAGCTGCATCAGATTTACCTAAAGCAGGGGTGTCCAAAGTGTGGCGCGGGGGCCACCTGTGGCCCTGAGTAGGATTTTTGACGGCCCTGAGCACAGGCAATGGCAGCCTTAAGTTGGTTTGCTGGTTCAGGAAGTTTGATGCAGATCAGCATTTAGAATCAACTTTGGTGACATTTATTTTTTATTTTTTCAAAATACAAGTAAAATCTTAAAATGAAAAATGTAACAAAGTATTGATCCAGGGTTTCTGATTTTAATTTAATGGTAATGCAGATGTAGACACGTCCAAAAAGTAAAACTGTTGTCGCTATGAGGACACAAAAAATACTGAAAACGATTTTTAAAAAATTTGATTTTTAAAAAAAAAATTGTCAAAACTGCAAGAGCAGCAGAGACCTGACGGATTTTATTTCATCACAATATTCTGTGATTAGTTTGTTTAATTAGCGAGCAAAAATAAATAAATAAATAAAACCGTCTAAATTTAGACCACCAGAATAAAAATGTTTATCCAGTTTTTGCTAGAAGAACAATTATAAATCATGAAAAGGGAAATTTTAGTTTGTTTTAATTCATTATGTGATAAATTGATTTATTGATTATTGCGACAGGCCTCCTTATCACTATAATACTAATAACTTTGTGGCCCTTGACGGAGTTGCAGCAGGTCATTCTTGGCCCCCATACGTAGCGTTTGGCCCCTCAGGTAGCCGCAGCGATCCGGCAGCGGCGTGCCGGCCTCCCGGCCCGGCCCGCTCAGCGGTGACCCTGACACGGCCTCACACTCCGCTGCACATCCAGGTCAGCGCGCCGCTGCTCCGGGTCGATGAGCGGCACACTAACACAGCAGAAGCCCCGCCCCCGCCGCGAGGCCCCGCCCACACCGACACACCGGATCCATTTATTGAGCTGCACAGAACGGCCGGCGCCGGTTCTGCTGACGGTCGGTAAGGACTCCACACGTTTCAGATTAAATTCAGGGTCAAAGTTCAGCCGGGGCTGAATTAAATCTGCTGACGTTCAGCGACTCCTTCCAGCTGAATTAGCTCACATTTTCTCACATTAAATCTGAAAATTACACTTTATTTCTCTGGGATTTTAGGTGATAAACATGGGGTGGTCAAAGTGTGGCCAGGGGCCATTTGTGGTCCTTGAAATGATTTTGTGTGGCCCCTGAATACAAATCAACAATGGTAAAACAACTGATGACAAAATCTTTCAAAGTTACTGTTTTAGTTATGAAATAATTTGATGTGTATAAATGATTTTGATGATATTACTGGACAAAATGTAAAGTCTGTTTCTGCTTCTCACTGAATGTAGTTTTCTATTTTTGTGTTTTTAAAGCACTTTGAACTGCCTTGTTGCTAAAATGTGCTGCACAAATAAACTGGACTGATTAACTGACTTATTGAAGAATCTGAAGCCGTTTCTGTTTTAGGTCTTGTATCGCTTTAGCGTTAGCGCAGCTACAGCCTTAGCCAGCGGTCTCCATCGTATTGGATGAGGTTGAATCATTTCCGATGAACCAGTCAAAGTCTGAGGAAAAAGTCTCCAGAAACGCAGCAGGTCTGCCGACGAAGACGACGACGTCGGCCATCTTGGAGGAAACGCAGCAGAAGATCAGAGGTGCTGTGCAACATTTTCACAAAGTGCAGAAAATCCATCAACATCAAATTAAATCTGAGAAACGGAATAAGGGCAGCTCTAATGTCCTGCAGCAGAGGAACATGAACACGTATGAAGAAATCAGAGAATCGCAGCGTTAAGCGTCTCATAAGCATGTTTGACAGAAACACGCCTGCTTCCTGCAGCCACACCGTTAAACCTGCCACCTTACAGCACTCTGCTGCCTCCTCTCATTCCCCAGTGTGTGTGTGTGTGTATGTGTCAGAGTGAATAAGGCTCTCATGCCCTGTGCTTGTGTGCAGTCGGATGGAAGCTGCAGCACGTGAGCATTTGTGCGCAGGAAACCCACAAACGTGCAGCAGGAGGGACAGAGAGACGTCACATCATGCTTGCTGTCGTCACACAGCGCAGCGCTGCATTCTGTCTGCTTCACTTGGTCTCCTATCATGCCCTGGGAGGAAGGAGAGATGCTCCACTCCTCATCCTCATCCTGATCCTGTTCTCCAGCAGCCCGTCACAAAGATCAGTCCTGAGGCTGAACGCTGGAAGGATGCGAGGAGAAATTCATCCTGATGGGATCTGAGCCTGAAAGGAAGAAACTCCTCAAAACTATTTACCACGATACAGTGGTAGTGTAGCGCTTTAGCATTAGCTTCCTCTAAATAAACGTCGGTGTAGCGCTTTAGCATTAGCTTCCAATAAATAACATGTCAGTGAAGCGCTTTAGCATTAACTTCCTCTAAATAACATGTCGGTGTAGCGCTTTAGCATTAGCTTCCCCTAAATAACATGTCGGTGTAGCGCTTTAGCATTAGCTTCCTCTAAATAACATGTCGGTGTAGCGCTTTAGCATTAGCTTCCTCTAAATAACATGTCGGTGTAGCGCTTTAGCATTAGCTTCCTCTAAATAACATGTCGGTGTAGCGCTTTAGCATTAGCTTCCTCTAAATAACATGTGGGTGTAGTGCTTTAGCATTAGCTTCCTCTAGATAACATGTGGGTGTAGTGCTTTAGCATTAGCTTCCTCTAAATAACATGTTGGTGTAGCGCTTTAGCACTAGCTTCCTCTAAATAACATGTTGGTGTAGCGCTTTAGCACTAGCTTCCTCTAAATAACATGTTGGTGTAGCGCTTTAGCACTAGCTTCCTCTAAATAACATGTTGGTGTAGCGCTTTAGCATTAGCTTTTGCTAATACAGTGTTGGCGTCGTATTTTAGCGCTGTCTGCTTTCACCAAAGCAGCTGAATGTGGACATTTAAATACCTAAATTTTAAAGAGCTAAAATTTCCTGTTTGATGGTAATTTGACAATTCAAGCTGAGCTGCAAACATTTGCATCAATTTTCCAGATTTTTGTTTAGATCCTGGCGAGAAGCTGAAGGATTTGACTGGGAGGATAATTCAGCCTGCAGACTTTAACTTTATGATCCCGCTGTGCAGGAATCCGTAAACGCAGCAGCAGCGGCGGCGGCGGCAGCAGCAGCAGCGGCGCTGAAGCAGGTCAGTAACTCTACGGCTTTCACACTCGTGACAACAGGTGAATAAAATCTACTCTGACTCTTAAAAACAACAACAAAAAGCTTCAAATGAGGTTCAGCAGCAGACGTCCTCAGGGGATTCAGCAGAGAGCACCGAATGCTTCTGAGTGTGAATATTTTAAGTGGCGCCGCTGAGGGGTGAGTGAACTAAACTCCTTTTAATGCTTTATCGCTTAGCGTCCATAAAACATGAGGAAACGCAGACAGAGATCAGTCAAATAAAAGCTTTTACAGTCACCTGTATGATAATTTGGAATCTAAACGCTGAGTCATCTCCAGGATGAAGCTTCAGATTAGCAGTTAAGACACCAAATTATCTTCAGGTACAATTAAACTTTTTTGTTTGGTGAAAAGAATATAAAAACAAGTTATTTAAATACAAATCTGTTAAGATTTGATGGAATTAACAAACGTAGCCAACACTGTGTTTCATTTGGTCAGTGGTTGGCACGCTTCCACTAACATGCTAATAACAGAGCTAATTTGTAGCTTAGCGCTTCAGCCTTTTTGCTAACTCTGAAAATGATTAGCGCACTTAGCTTCCACTAAATGAATCTTTCCAGGCCAATTCTAAAGTACTAAGTTAGTTAGCGCTGTAGAACTTAGTTATTCATTCCACTGTAATAAAATTAAACAAAACAAAAAATCAGATTCCAGCAGAAACGTGGAACTTAACATCAGAACATGACTTCTGGCTTTCTTCTTCCAACTGGAAACTATGAATCCTTTTCTGTCCACGTCACATTAAGCTTACATAAAACCTTAACTAAAAACTCTGAAGTTTATTATAATGTGACAAAATGTGAAGAAACTCTTCTGCTGTTTTTCCTCCCATAAATTAACCTCCAATCATCTTCTTCTCTCCATATTTGCTGCTTTTTCAGCAGAACTTTTTTCAGAGAGAACCTCCAGCTCTCTCTCACACAGATCCGGTCGCCCCCCCACACACACACAGTGGGACATGCGTGAATCCCAGGTGGAAACATGTCAGCAGTGAAACCAATAAGCTGCGGCGCGGCTCCCTGACTGCAGCGTTTTGACAGACGCTGCGCTGCAGGTGACTTGGCGATGCTGAAGCGTCGTTTTCCTCATAAAGACATCAAACGTGTCACCAAACAGATGCTGTACGGCGGCGGCCATTTTCACACTCTGGATCTGGACCCAGACTTCTGTTATCCATTTTCTAACACCCTTGTACCTAGTGGGGTCAGGGGGGATGCAGCTAAAGTTCCAGGCAAGAGGCGGGGTCACCCTGGACAGGTCGCCAGTCTGTCGCGTGCACAGGGAGAACATGCAAACTCCATGCAGAAAGACCCCGGGCCGGGAATCGAACCCAGCACCTTCTTGCTGCAAGGCAACAGCTATCAACTTAATGCATCATGATGCAAGAATAAAACTTGTCCTTATTTAGCCCATAGCTGAATTAAATGGATGGTATTGCTCCAGTAGCAGCCAGTATTCCAACAATTCTGTACAGGCCTCTGATTGAAGACTGTTGCTGCACGACAGTCTCATGCTAACATGCCGACAGTTCAACCTCAGCTCAATATAAAACATGTTGTGGAGAAAGACGCTGGAATAGGGGAGACGATGGACGGAAGAGATGGATTGAAATTCCTCTTTCTCTCTCTGCTCTTTGGTTCTCGTTGTCATAGTTATGGATCATAACAAATGTCCGAAAGTAAAATATGTGAGCGATAAAGAGTGATTCAAGTGGAACAGCATCCAGAACCAGAGGGAATAACGGTCCAAACACACAATCATTCAACCAGAAATATTAGAACTGAGCTAACAGAGCTGCTCTCTAAGCTCCTCCCCTTTCCAAAGATCCTCAGTAGACTGAGATGTGTGCTTACTTAAGACTTCTTGAAATTTTAAGTGCAAACTGAGAAACGGATTTCTAGGAGAGTCACAAACTAATGCCCAGGTGAAAGCATAATTGACAAAAACAAAAAAAAAAATTCAACAAAGTGGGCGGAGGCAATATAGACTGAGGGGCGTGGCCAAGTGAGCGGAGGACGTTCAGCACTTTGTCGCTTCATTTAAACGACTTTTCAGATCCTCCAGGGACTTTTTAATTTGAAAAGCAACTCGTCACAAATCTAGATACTTTTTCTGTTATTGGAGGTTTTATGGCAACATGTGAAGAATAAACAGTTTTAAACAACAGGAATTTTCACGCACAATATTACATAAACCAACAGGTTCTTGTATTTCCTCAGGTTACTAAACATCGGTTTGATCTGAAACATGCAGGCAGGAGAAATCTGGACTTTGAGCCCGTATGAAGATTTTTGGATCCAGTTCTCAAAGGGTTAATTAAAATTTTATTTAATTTCAATGTTTCCGTCATTTGAACCCAGAAAATGAGCCTGACGTTCCTGAAGGCGATGAGACATTTCTGGAAGCGGGACAACAGTTTCTGTTCAGGACCGGTTTGTGATTTATTGTTTTGGTTCCAGTTGCCTGAGGTTCTGCCCCAGCAGTAACTCGTCCTGTTTTCTACAGTCATCAGCTTTATAAACGGCTGCGTCTCCACGTTCAGTCCAGCTGACGCTAACACCCAGCTGGAGGCCGGAACCATAAAGAACCGGATCATAAAACCAGAACCAGAACTCTCCAAACGGCTCAGCGGCTCCAAGACAGAACCAAAGACCCGGAAGCAGAAGATCAGCAGGCGGTTCTGGTCGTTTGGACCAGAGTGTTTAGACAAAGCCGAGATGCTGTACTGCCAAAAATCTAAATCTTACCAAATATTTTCTGTTTATTTTCTAATGCAAACATCTTAGTTCTTTGGTGTCTGGAAAATGAGCCGTTAAAATACATCTGGATTGGATTCCACACTGTGCCGTTACCTAGCAACCTAAGCTGAGCTCCAGTATGTTTGTTCAGCTGGTTTTACCGCTGTATGCGCTGTACAATGGCCGCTGTTATTGACTCACCATCCGGAAGCCTCTTGCTGGATTCTTATTGGTTGTGCAGGAGGCTCCTCTAATGCTGTTCAAAGATGTACGGTTGTATAATTGGATATCTCTTTGTAGCCATTTTGACATGCGAGTCTAGACGTTGAGTTGGGGGCGTGTCCAGCAGCAACTTACTTAGATTTAAAGTAGAGGCCTTAAAGCAGCTGATTCTGAAAGAAGAACTGAGCAGAGTGAAATCTCATTAGCTAAGAAAAATTCTGTCTAAAAAAACTGTAGAAACATGTTTTGTATGCTTTGCTAACCTGTTCAAGGAAAGATGACAGGTTACCTTTAACCTGACAGGTTATTTTATTTGGAGTGAAATTAGATATTTGTAGAAACGAGACAGAAATGCTTGGTAGATGTTGTGTTTGTGTCGTGTCCCTCTGCGTCCTGACCGGGTTCATCGTCCTGTCAGCCTCCTCCTGGACCCAGAGTGAGTGATGATTCCCCTGCAGGCCGCCGTGATCACTCCTGTCTCTGGCTGCTGCTCTGGGTGGATGACAGGTTTGGGACGACCTGACCCGGTCCGGTCCGGTTGGGTCCAGCTCTGAGGGTGAACGGTTTTGACAGCGTCGGCTGAAAACGGACTGCTGTCCCCAGAGTGAGTGGCTCGTTTAGCGCTCTGCTCGGTTTGTTCCCCTGACCGGAACCGTGTCCTGTCAGGGAGGAGGCTCCGCTGGGGCCCGGGGCCGACAGCAGACCAGCAGCCACCTGACCCGGCCTCATGGTGCAGCTCTGCCTCCGGCCCACACTGTGCTCTCTGAGTCAGAAACCATTAGCTTACATGCTAGCACCGCCCATCCCCCACCAGCAAATACAGAGAGAAAAATCACCCTTCATGACATCAAGTCATTATTCCCCCCCCCCCAAAAAATACAAGCTATTTACTTCCTGTCTGATATTAAAGGTGAGCTATTACGGTGTTTTCAAAAACATGTTTCTACACTATTTATACAAAATTATTCTTAGACAACAGATCTCAGCCTGCTCAGGTCTTATCTTTAGCTCCTTTAGGGCCTGTGTCACTTTAAGTCCTAATCAGCTGCTGCTGGCCACGCCCCCCAACTCAACGTTTACACTTACACATGAAAAGTAGAAGCGGCGCAAATGCAGCACGAGGTTTCTGGATGTCAAGTCAATAACAAAACCCTTCTCTTTTCCAGCAGCCATTGTACAGCGCATACAGTGGAAAAACCAGTTGACCAAATGTGCAGGAGCTCAGCTTGGGTTGCTAGGTAACAGGCGGAACTTTGCTGGGGTTGCTAGGTAACGGTGAAGTGTGACTCAGCATTCGACAGGTTTTTGAACAGCTCATTTTCCAGACACAAAAAAATATTAACTTCTTGCCAAAAAAACACTTTTTTAAGCGCTTGGTGTTTTTTTTTTAAAAGCAACAGAAACTCAGATGGAAGCACAAAATCGTACAGAATGTGAATTTTACACAATTTGTCCCCTTCATGGCTGTTTTACCTCATGATAGTCCGGCAGGCCCAGTTCCATTAGAACCAAAACTGAAACATCTGTTCCATCTCCAGCTGTTTCTTTCTCTCTGCTCTGCATCAAACCAGGAAAACAAGAAAACTTAACTAAATAAACACTTACATTTTTCCCTGAGAATCTTTAGTTCGGCTTACAAATTTGCTGACTCATCATTTCCCTTTTAGGTCTAATTCCTTTTCATTTATTTTTCTTTTAAATGTGACCAGCTTTAAGATTTGACTGAAGAGGAAAACAATTATATTTATTGTAGTTGCATGTTTTTGTGTTTGCCTCCAGAGTCGGTGTTTAAGTATCGTCAGTAGTTTCTTCCATATACACAAAACTACCGAGTCATATTCTCAAACTTCCTGTCAAAAACAGAAACAATGAGCTATAGGTTGTTTACGTTAGCTTCAGCTAACAGGCTAAGCTAGTTTTCTGGGGGAAAATCCTGAATTATGGAGCAGATATCAATGTTTCTTCACTTTCAACCAATAATTATATTAAGACGCTTCGTTAGTTTTGTTATAATTTTTTGGAAAAAATTTAAAACCAGGTTATTGTGAGGCAAGCAACAAAATGAAGAAGTTTCTACCGGAACCGGTGACCAGAAGTTTCAAACGTCAGGCAGTGACAACCTGATGGAAGTTGATAAGTGTTGAGATGTCAATGTTTTCCCGGATGGTCGTCTGGGTTACTAACAGGTCAGAACTCATCAGAACTCGGCAACGGGTCAAAACCCGGTCCAAACGGGACTGACGTGGCGGAGGCGGCGTTCCCGGCCGCGGCGTTGCACCGAATGCTGTAGAGATCCCGGATATTTTTAGAAACAGCTGAAAGCGTCTCAGAAGCTCAGACAGGCAGAAGATATCAAAGGGCAAGCGATGTTTAGAGTTCCCTGGCACAGAAATGGGTGGGGGAGGGGCGACGGGATATTTACAACCTAAAGGTGAGAACCAGGAAACGCTATGAGGAACTCCTGGCGGAGGAGAAGCTGATCTGCTGCTCCCACTAACAGAAAGCTAGGCTACGACACGACAAGGTCAAACCAGTCCAGGGACAAGGTCGTCATTTCCGTGGCAACCACAGCCCGGGCGCCCCCTGCTGCAGGGCGCCAAACAAAAGACGCCTTCGTTTACCGTTTGTGTTTCAGCTGCAGCCAAAAGAAACAAACGGTTCAAGAACAATATGAGAATACAGTCCTCTGCATTCAGTTATACATTAATTTATAAATAAATATAAAAATGTATCCAGGTATCAATAAATATATACATAAATTTGTGTTTAAATTAATTTATATATAAATACATACATTTACAAATAAATATAACTAGATAAATATATAATTAAAATGTATGTATAAGTAAATAAATGGGTTATGGATAAAAACATTTGTAGATAAACGTACATTTATAAATAAATTATAAATAAATTATTGGTGGTGGTTAGGCTTTATGGATCTGCAGACAATCATCAACATATGATTATCAACATATAAAACAATAAATAGCAACGATCTGCTGCAAGAAGTTCACATCAACTACAATAAACTGTATTCAGAAATTAATTTAAAAACAAGAAAACTGAACAATGAAGTGAGAATATTGCCCAGAACAGATTCAGTTTCTATGAACTGAATCCTGACAATGAAATTCACGAAACCAACATGATACAGAAACACTTTAGAGTCAAAACATGAAAACATCTCCTTTAAGACATTGAAGGAAACAGCAGAAGAAGAAGGAGAAGTAGTGACTGAGTGACGGCGCCTGGACGCGCCTCCATTAAACCCAACCTGGAACCAGACAGGCGGGTTAATGAGCAGAGAATCGGGCCGAAACATGGAGCCTCGTGCTGGGAACCAACTGGGAGCGCCGAGAGGCTCCTCTGGGATCCTGAGTGTGTGTGCATGTGTGTGTGTAAGGATTTACAGTAAGTGGTGTTTGCAGAAGAAAATCAAACACTGGAGAAAAAAAGCTGCATCAGTGGCAAACTCCATCAGGATGCTGGGAGAACTGGGAACACCCACAGACAGTCCTCCCAGTGTTCCCATTCTGGCGGGTCTAGAGATCCTGCTGGCAGCCATGCAGTGACCACATCTCTAACCATTAACATTAAAGCTCATCCAGTAAATATCCCAGACCCAGTTTGTTGTTTCTCACTTCGCCTTGAAGATCGCAACCAATCACACGCAGACTTCTGAAATGTGGTCTTGGCTCTAACCAATCACACACCGGCTTCATCAGAATCTGTCCTGGTTTACAGGAGAAAATGGGTCCAAAGGGAACCAGAACCACAATGAATGAGAACTAAGAGAAATAAAATGTATTGAGGCCTGAGCCATAAAGATGAGAAATGGACCGGGTCAACGACTAGAGATCTGGATCTGTTTCGGTCCGACAGGCTACCAGCGCACTTGAAACTGAAAATCCTGTCTCTTTATGGTCAGTGAATGCACCACACTGAGAAAACACAAACATTAACAGCAATAATTTGGGTTCATAGAGCCTGCCCAAAGAACAAAAGTCATTTTCACCATGGTATTAATTCATTTATAAATATCTCACAATCTGTATTGATATGTTGGAAAGTGGCTAAAAAAAACTAACAAAAACCCCAAAAACGAATCGATTAATTTCTAATAAAAGTCAGATAAACTCCACTGGGCCTGATTAAACTGACATGCAGCTTTCCAGCCATAAAAACTCCAGATGGAAAGGAAGGAAAATGCTGTGAAGTAGAGAGGAGGTTCTGTGATGCTGTGGGCCTGATTCTCTACCAAAGGCCCTGGAACGTCAGCAGTCTGAGGATGGGCCGCCTTTTGGACTGTTGGCAGGAAAACGGCGTAAATCATGTCAAAAATACTTCAGCAGAGACAGGAAGTGACCTAAAACCTTGGACCATCTACAGAAAGTGACCTAAAGCTTGGACCATCTACAGAAAGTGACCTAAAGCTTGGACCATCTACAGAAAGTGACCTAAAGCTTGGACCATCTACAGGAAGTGACCTAAAGCCTGGACCATCTACAGGAAGTGACCTAAAGCCTGGACCATCTACAGGAAGTGACCTAAAACTTGGACCATCTACAGGAAGTGACCTAAAGCCTGGACCATCTACAGGAAGTGACCTAAAGCCCGGACCATCTACAGGAAGTGACCTAAAGCCCGGACCATCTACAGGAAGTGACCGAAAGCCTGGACCATCTACGGGAAGCTACAGGAGCTTAAAGGGATAAATCTGATGAAACGTTTCTCCTGCTCCTCCTGCTGCTCCTCATATCGTCTCTCTGGAAATGATTGGACCGCCCTCTGGTTTCTTTCCTCCTCCTGCTGCAGAGAATCAATAGAGCGGCTGTGAATTGTTTCAGCCCGTCTGTTTAATTGCTTCTGTCGTTCAGGACGGCTCCACACAAAGCCATTGCTGCGCAGCAGCAAGCGCCGCTGTGAGACTCAACCCCGGTGCTGGACGGACTCCAGAATCACGGTCAGTTCAGTTCAGGGTCTGTAATTAATTCATCATATGTCTAGCCATAAAATAAGCAACATAAATTATTGAATAAATAGACAAATGAGCTTGTTTTACATGCATTTAGATTAATGAACCATCAGATTGGTGCAAAGTATTCTACCGATACTCATAAGAAATGTGAATATTCATTCTGACGAAGATGATTTTGAAAACTGACTACCTTTAAGCAGGTGTTAAACATACTTTTCATTAAGGTCACAGTTCTGTATTAAACTGTTTTTCCATTACTCTGACGTAATCAGATCAATATCAATATCCACATTTAAATGGTTTTACTGGCTGTAAACAGAAAATCAGCATAACTAACAGAAATAAAAGCTTTCAAACTTCGACCTGGTGTAATTCATCAGTATGGATTTCCTGAAATAAACAGCCTTTTAAATAATTTTCCAGTTTATTAAATGTTTCTGTTTATCTTCCCAGAGTTTCTCTGATCGTTCCTGGACCGTCTCCCTCTGGGGTTCAGACTCCAGCATCTTTATCGGGGTGAGCCTCGAGGCCAACGGACTTCTTCTTCTCTGGATAAATCTCCATCTGAGGCGGACAGCAGCGACTCTGACCTCATTACTGCTGCTAAACGGCGTTAGCGTCACCGTTCGGCCTCGGGATTTATCTTCCTCCACCTCCAGCTGCATTCCTGCCTCTGCAGGCGCAGGAAGAGCTGCAGCAACGAAACTTTCAGTGCAGCCGTCGGCTCTAAAGGAAATAAAACCTTCCAGTAGAAGAGAAGGTTTTCATCAGCTTGGAACATGGGTTTGAACCAAATATCAGTAAGTCTTATCAGAACTTTTTCTTGACTTCTAGGTTGTTGTTTTTTTTGTTTAGACTTTTTGTGTTTGCTCATTTATTCATGTTCAGGTTCATGAGGTGAGGAAGATCGTCGGCTGGATCTTCAGTTTTTCTCTGGTGATGCAAAAACAAGTTTATTCCCCCATCCTGACCCACATCAACATGACGTGTGTGTGTGGGTTTTATATTAGCTTGATGTCAGAGTGCATCAGGAGGTTTCTCCTCCTCTCCCCTGAGATCTCTTCCTCTTCCATATCAGTCTCTGGTTTTTGCCATTGCTTCATTCATCGCAGGTTTAGTAGATTTTTTTCCAGCGTTTCCCTGAAAACAAACACTGCTGGTTTGCATTACTTTTTTATTACTCTCCTAACCTGAATAGATTATTTTCTTAAGTTGCTGACACCGGAACGATGCAAATAAAAAAACAGAAGCGAAAACTGCTCCACACACAAAATGGGAATATGCTGCATAAAGGAAAAACAGCAGCAAACGTTGCAAAATCTCTCAACAAAACAGAAAGCAAAAGTCCTCCTGACCAGCAGGGGGAGTCGACCATCTGATGATCTGCGACATGATGCTCAGCGAAGAAGAAAGTTGGAGGAAGAAATAAAAGCTGCGTTATACTTTATGTCTTTTACTTTAGCAGCAGCAGATTTATTTAGGTAATATCACCGACGCCAGACTCCCCCTGGTGGTCTGGAGGCCTTCTGTTTAGTGGAGCGAGTTAGCAGCGATTGATGCTTGATGTTTTTATTTGTAGCATTTTCTTTGTTTTCCCATTTCCTGTGATTGCAGCTTCTCTGTTTAAATGAGTTTTTTGGAGTTTGCATCATTCATGTGTCGTTTTCACCTGCGAGTGGCCACCATATTTCCTAAAGATTCACCGATCTGACAAAAAAACGACTCCTGGTCTTCATTAGCATTGTGACCAGTCCAGATTTTTTATTCTGACTGTCGAGATTAGCTAAGACCAGAATGCACTGCAGCTTCAGCCCGCAGCACTTTGAGTCACCACCGTGCCTCATTGTGGCTGGTTTTCACTTCTACAGTCAACGTTATGATCAAAGTTAATCTCTGAATGAAAAACCTGGCTGTCTGAGCTCCACACCGATGATTTCTGTTTGAGTGAATGATCCAGTAACTGGATCAGCAGCGTTCATGTTGAACCTGCTGCTTTTCTGTTCCTCTGCTACTGAATTATTCATCACTTCTCCAGGCGGCGACCGATCGGTGCTGCTGTTATTTTAGGATCAGATCTACCTTTCCTTCCAGGTTCTGAAGCAGACGAAGATCCAGTCCAGTAGAAATCAGCATTTATGGCATCATTTATCATGATTAATTACAATTAATATTTAAACCCCCTAAAAACTGTCAGAATATTTACTTTTCATATTTTTTCCCCACTATTTGTCCAATGAAAGCATCAATAAGTACAGAAAATATGACTAAATCCAGTTACTGTGAGCAGAAATCAAACTTCTTCATGTTACTGCTGTCCAGATGAAGCGTTTTATAAAGTAGGAATGTGTTTCAAGCAGGATTTGTGTTTGTGGGGCCATAATTACTGTGACACACAGTTGCAGTTATCGCGTTACTTTGGATCGGAACTGATCAAATTTTATCAATACAGATTCTGTTATTGATCTCGCTTATTAATTCTCTTAGAGTTAATTCAAAATATAAACCATGTCGTATTCTGGGGCCACTTCCTGTCTCCACAGGAACAGGAAGTGGCCCTGCAGGAGGCAGGAAGAACCCCAGCTCTATGAATGATAGATGTGTCAGCGCGAGGGGAAGTCTAATCTAATCTGGAATATTCCCAGTGAGTCGGATTTATGGTGTTTTTTTCTCATCTTTTGTTATCGGTGCAACGCTGAAATTACATCCCACACATAAAAATATAAAACATGCCGTGAATGCAGAGCAGCAGCTGAAGCATGAATACATTATGTGTGGAAAACAGGATGAAGACGGATTTATTCTCCATTCACGGTTGAAATAATATTCTGCTGTTAATCAGCTCCTTCAGCTCCGCTGTAAAACATGAAGCAGAACCGAACTACAGAAACGGTCCTGCTAGAGTCAAACTGGACCGACATCATAAATATCTTCATTCTGAAGAGCAAGTAGTTATAAAGTACTTTGAAGTGAGGATTGTTTCCATGTCATCGAAATTACTTTAATTCTAATAGAGAAACTCATTCATACAAACATTACCAAATGTTTTTAGCTTGAAGTTCAATTAAACCCCCAACCTCACTGATTTAATGCAGAAATGATCTCTGATACCAAGGTTGATATTTTTCTTCTACTAGTCTGGGTTTATGGATCCACCGGAGACATGAATATGATTCTTCACCAAATAACTCCAAAACTGTCAGAAGGCTAAAAACCCCTGATGGAAATTATAACGTCAGTGTCGCAAATGATCAAACTTAAATTATGTTGTAACTAAACCTCAGAAATCAGAAGTGGGAAAAGTGGATTGGCGCGTTCTTAATTTACAACATTTAATTACATTTTCAAGTTGACTGTTTTGTCGATGCTCGTGTGGAACAAAAAATGGAGAAGTAGAAACAACAACATTTGAGATAATGTCAGTTGTTCTTTTTTATAGCATCAATATCTGAGGAATAAATCATAAGACAATTTCCCGATGAATGGCCAGCTCTAAGTTGAGGAAGGAACAGGCGGCCATTTGCATTTTCAGTCTCTTTGCTGATAATGGCACATTCGTCTCCTTTTCTGCCCTCTCTCCTCCTTTGCGTCTGTCTCTTTGCTGGTGTTTGTCGGACTCAAATGTCTGCTGATGCTCCCATCATGCTTTCTGTTCCCACAGGAAACAGCCAGTCAGCGGATTTAGTCAAAATCTGCAGTCAGGACTCAAGGACGATCCCTGATCTCCGCCGGAGAGCAGAGGGGCATGATGGGAGCCGGGCGCAGTGAAAAGCTCGATTATATGAGTTTTGATTCCCTGAAGTGAGCAGCGAGGAAAAGTCAAGGGCGTGACCTCCAAATCCAAAGCTAGCTGTCTGAGGGAGTCTGCTGAGTGTTAGCCGAAGGGTTCAGGAGGAGAATGAATCTGCAGTGTAAGTTCTGTTTCCTCTGCAGTCAGCAGTAAACACAAAGTTTGCTGTTCCTGCACCTGATAGGTCTAATGCAAAAATATCTGCTAAACATCAATACGTGAGAAGCTGAAAAAAAAAAAAAAAAATCATTGCAGAAAGGTTCAGTTTTCCACCAGTGTTAAGAGACGCATCAAGCTTTGTTTTTAGCCGAGCGCTACTGATACTTTTAGGATAATTACTGTTGATGGATATCTGTATGATGATTGAGATCTGCAGCAACACTAGAAAAAACCATCAGGAAGTGGATCAAATAGCTGTTAGGATGATAGAAAGCTTTCCTGCAGCTGGAAAACATCAGATGTATACTTGGGAATTCAGCGGTAGTTTGGGTTATTTGGCTGGTCAGGAGGACAAAAGAAGATTGTCTTTTCAAAGTCATAGATTTTTAAAATATTAGGTCATAATTTCACCAAGTAATTCATTCATTTATAAATGTCACAAGTCCAAACTAAATATTTAGATTAAATAGTTGACTAGCAAGCTAAATATTTACCTCTAAAGTAAATATTTAGCTAAAACTAAGCTAGCTAAATGCAAAAATAGCATGTGAGCTAGCTAGCACTTAGTTAGTTAGCTCAGCATGTGAGCTAGCATGTGAGCTAAATATTAAGCTAAACTTAATATTTAACTAATTGAAAGTTATATATTTAGCTAATGTGCTAATTAACTTCCTGATAAGTGGAAGTGGACTATCACAGTAAAAGCTGAATGAATACTTTTAGATCAATGAATTCTGATCGATCACTGTAGCTGTGAAGTGGTCAACCTCTGTATTGCCTTTAAAAAACGGCTCATCCTTTGTTTTAAGCTGAAATGCCATTTAAAAAAGGAGGAAAAGAAACAAAGAGCTGGCATGAAGCAGTTCGCAAGCAGGAATTTATGAAGAGGTTTGTTCGCCCTGCTTTTATTTTGGTAGTCAACTTCTGGTTAACGACAGATGAATTTGTATGTCAGATAAACATAGCTAAATATTTAGCTTCATTCTTAACATTTGTCTAAGAGATAAATAATTAATTTGAAGCTAAATATTTAGCTTGTTAAATAAATATTTAGCTTCAAACTAATTATTCAAGTTGCTAACTGAATATTTGGTTTGTTACTTAAATATTTAGCTTGCAACTGTGAGAAAAAATTATGAAAATATGAGTTTGAGCTTCAAATTTTTTCTCTTACAACTAAATTATCAGTGTTAATTTTTGACTGTAGCTTTACTTATAGCAGAGTTATAATTGAGTGTTGCAGGCTGATAGACGCTCAAAGAGCTAAAGAGGACAAACAGATTCAGAGAAAGCCCTGAGGCTCTGGAGCAAACCGCCTGCAGTAATCGGTCGAATGAGTCAGTGACCTCCTTTAACTCCCCTCTCATTTCTCCTCTTTAAATCCACTTTTATCTGTAATTCTCATTTTCAATCAGCCTTGTTGATTCATTTTGTTTTCTGATTTCCTCTGACCAGTAAGTCAGGGCGGTTTAGATTAAGAAATGAAACTAAGATCACGTTCAAGCGATAGGTCACTAAAAAACATGGCAGCGGCCCAGGTAAATAGTAAATATATTGATAATTCAGCCATGGTGCTCATCATCCATCAGCCAATCAGAGGAGACGTTTATACCCGGGAGCAGCTACGTATGATGCTGCGTTTTGAGGAAACTGTAGGCGGCCATTTTACAGGAGAGCGACGGATTGAACCCATTGAACTGTGATGCTGTGAGACTTTCACACAGTGTCTGAAAAATAAAGTCTTCATCCTCTTCCCACTTCCTGTCGTGTTCTTTGGTGTTTCCGCCAGCAGTAACATCCAGCGGTTGATCATGTGATTAGACAAAAGTGTTTCCATTGCAGTTTCCATTTTGATACAGTTGAAAAACCACCTCATCCTAAATTTGCGTGTTTCCACAAAACAAATTTATTTCAGTTGGCTGGATGTCAGGCTACAGACACTATGAGGCCTGTGAACAGGAACATCGCCTGATTCCTCTGAGCCACAGACGTCTGGATGGAGCCGCTCAAACTGCAGGTGAAGGAGCAGAAACATCCAGCTGGGAGAAAACACAGAGTGTCATCAGCCTGGCGGGCCTCCAGGCGTACCCACCAGGCTGAGCATCGTTTACTTATTTTAATAGATTTTTATTTATACACCGCTAACAGTGATAGCATAGACGGGTTAAGCTAGATTGATGTACAATAAAACATCAGCAATTTTAGCAGACAATTATCTATTTAAAAAGAAAATTACATTTGATTGGACATACACAACCTACAGAAAGATTTGTTTTATTAATCCACTACTGGATTTCCTTTGTTGTTTCCAAAATTTCCTGTCAACTTTGAACATTTTTAACAGAGAAACCCAGTGGGGCAGCTGGCGGATGGCCTAGCGCCCCCTAGGCCATCCGCCTAGCTGAGCAGGTTTTCTGACGGAAACGCTGATTTGGTGGCAGCACTAAAAAAATCCGTTTCCAAGTTTCAGTGTCGTATTGTCGGCTGTGTGAAGGTCATGGCGACCTTGGGCTGGTTTCCACCTGGAGTGAAGCAACACCTCACACACGGCTTCAACAGCAGCAGAGAAAAAACGACTCTTCCTCATCAGCTCATCCTCTGGCTCTCTGACCACCATGGGGGGGGCTTGGATAAAAGCGAAGTAATTGGCCAATCATGCAGCAATCAGGGGCTTTTCTCTGCTGGACCGCTGGAGAGAGTTCAAAAGCTGCAGCCGCTCCAATAACACACACACACACACACACACACACACACAGTGGCACAGTGATGGTCCAGAATTGATAACCAGTAATCATCTGATCTAATAATAGATGAGAGTGAGCAGTAGTAGAGGAGCGAACACGCTGCTGCTGGTCTCCATGTTGGGACCTGGATCATTCCTCTGAGGGAAAACCAGCGGCTGGACAACACAGCACCTCACACACACACACACCTCACACACACACACAGCTGCACTGACACTGAGCAATGACATAACAGTAATGACATAATGGTGCAAGATCAATAAACTTTATAATGAACATTTAACACTGGAACTGGAAGACATTTTAAATATAATTTTAAATATAATTTAAAAAAAATCAAATATAACATTTTAAATAAATAAACAAAACAACAGAAACAACTAGGTTACACTATGATTGTAACTAAGCAATCAATCAATTAATCCATGACAAATTAAAATGAACTCCATAACTTCTATTCTGATTTATTTACACACTTCATAATGTGTTTTATTAATGATTTCAGTCGTTTTATTTACTTTTTATTTGTTGTTTTTGGTCGTTTTCTGTACAAAATGACAGTTTATTAGACTTTTAGAGGGCGATGTTGCATTATTATGTAATTATCAATAAATTACTTGATAATGGTCCCAAAAAACAATTGTTTATCTCAATAATTACTTGGAAAATTGATCATCCAGCAAAATGTAGTGCACAGCTTCCTGCTAAACATCACTGACATATGTTATGTTCTTTTTATTTTTTCTTACAATACCGTTCTATTAGAGTAGAAAGCTAAACATTTAGCTAGCAAGCTAAATACTAAGCATGAGGTTAAATATAGCTTAAAGTCAGCTAGCAAAAAATTTAGATTGAAGCTAAATATCAAGTAATCAACAAAAATACAAGATTCTTCAACTAAAATGGAGCAGAGGAAAATAAAACTAAAAAGTTAACATTTTAGGCCACTTCTAATCTAAAACATTATTTAAGTTCCAATGTTTTGATGAACTAAATGGTCTGATGGCCATTTTGTGGTAGAATGTGGTTTAGCGACGTTGGTCCAGTGAACTGACCCGTTGGTAAAAATGCTTGTAGGTTTGACTCTGCCAGGCTCCACACAGAGAAACTCCTGGTTTCCCTCTGACAGAAGAAAACTGAGCAGAAACCTGGAATCTAACTGGAAACCTGATCAACACAAACTGGAACGGCGTGCTGTCCCAGTGTGTTGGACATGCATCAGAGCGTCCAAGCAGACGTCTAACTGAGAAAGACAGTGATGAAGACGCTGCGTCTTCCTCTTTAAGCGTTCAGACAACGCGTCCGGTAATAACTCGGCTGACACGTCAAACCGTTTCCATTCAAACGGCGACAACATGGCGGCTCCGTCTGAACCGCTCAGCCTCACGTTTAGCCACAGCAGCTTCAAACCGTTTCCTCATCAACACCCAGCAGCAAAACCAACCAAATGAAACCTCTTCCTCCTCCTCATCGTCAAACATCTCATCAATACCTGATCACTTTGTTCATCCGCCGATCATTAACGCTTTCACGTTTCCCCCTTCTCTTCAGGGGAAAGCCGTTTACAAAGAAACAGTTTTCCAAACCAAACGTGAAAAAATAATGACTATGCTTGTCCATTATGATTAACCGCTCATTTTCTTGGAAAGCTGAGTCCATTTTCACCAGGTTTAACCCAAACCCAGGGCCTACGGAAGCCCTGAAAGGCAAAAACACACTTTCTAACTGATCATATTTTCTTTTGACTTTACAAGTCATGCACAAGTAAAACAAAAAAGATTTGATAAAATATTTTAAAGCTACATTTTTGTCCTTGTGGAACTTTTTTTTTTCTGAAGGTTAGAAAAAAAAAAAGAATTTGTGCAAAATTTGATCAATTGTGTTTTTCTGTTCATTCTTATTATATTTATTAAATTTGTACAGAAAAAAAACAAACGGAGTGATAAAGAAAAATGTTTATCTTTTCTCTCACTCAAGTCTGTTAGTGAAAAAAATATATTTTTCTGCTGTGTTAATCTGCTTTGATGTTTTTGTTTTGCTTTAGCAAAAAATGTTTCTTTTAGTGTTTGTTGAATGAGAAGGAAAAAAAAGACAAAGAATACAATAGAAATATTCTTTTATTGTCCCACAATGTGGACATTTCTGTCTAACAGCAGCAAAAACTGCAAATAGACTCACACAAAAAAGAAGGTAAAACATATAGAAACACTGTACAGTGAGGGAAAATTTTCAACATAAATATAAAAAAATACCCCAGTTCAGAGGAATGTGCAACTAAATTGCACACTTGAGACAAAAATGTCATGAAACTATTTTTTTTTATTTGCCCTTCAGCACTTGAAAAACAAAAAAACTTCTCTTTCCTGCTCTGTTGGTTGATGAGTGAGGGGGAAAAAAGCCAAAACAAAACAGAAATATCTAGAAGGTGAATTTTTTTTTTTACAGCGCTGTGCTTTTAGTAATTACCTCTCATATTTGTTCATATTTTCTACAAACAAAAATCATTTTGGAAGTGAAAAACTGTATTTCTGTGGCTTTTTAAAATTATTTCTAAGCATCTGACAGACGTGTGAACAGGCCAGATTAGACTAAATAATCTGACGAGCAGCACATCACCTTACATTTTAACCATCTCTGCAGGCCAGCTTCACTAGTTTAAATGTAGACATTAAATATTAATATGTTACAGTTACACTCTGTACGAGTGTAACTGTAACACTCTGTAACAAGCCGGCTAATTGGTTAATTACAACGCATAGGAAACAGAAGAAATGAATAAAAAGAATATGTTCCAAATGGCTTTAAAAAAGAAAGACCAGAGCTTTGCATGAATAACTATCTCCAGCTCAGGATGTAAGACAATGGAGCTCAGTTTGGTGATATTTCTCACATGATAAAAACAAAATATTTGCAGATTTTTCAGTGGAGTGTGACTCCAAATTATTCACGGGAAATCAAACTAATGAAAGATTTTTTTGGAGATAATCTACCATCTCTTAAATCATCAGTAGGTTTAAATTAGCTAATCTATTAGTAGTGACTAATTTCCACATCAATCTCTTATTAATATTTGCAGAATAAACACGAAGTCTGAAAACATTAAAATTGTTACGGACTGAATGGTCTGTTCTTTGTGTGGGAAATGAGTGTTTTTTGGTGTTGAATCCTGATACATTAGTGGCGTTGTCAATTGCTATGACAACGAGTCTGTGCGTTGCCTAGCGACGCAGATAACCAGAAAAAAATGGTTTTGAGTTGTTCAACTGCGTTATTTTCCCTTTGCTGTGGCGCAGTGCACTAAATTAATCATACTTATATCTCCGGGTTTCATTTAGTTAACATAACTTATCTACTGCGGCAGCACGGCTGTTGATAGCAAGTAAAAGAACCATCTGCTTGTCTTCCTACCTTGTGCGCATGCGCGAAATTTCCGGATGTAAACAATACGTCACTTAGTGAAAACATTTCTGAAATAAATGGGCTTTTCAGTAATATTCTTGTTTATTGAGTGGACAGGTATGCGCAATGCTATCAGACACAGAAACACCTGTAAACGTTCTTACCGCTAATAAAGCGATCAGAGCCAATCCCTGTTGTATTTCCTCTGGATATTAGCCAGCCAAAGTCCTCAGCGCTCGTTGCTCCGTAGTAAAGTCCCCCTTCTCTCTACTGTTGTACCGCCTTTGTTTTCACGGCCTTGACTCGACCAATATCCGACTACCGCTGTTCTCTAGGGTGCGCTCAACGAAGTGGAAAGCCGCTTCGCACGACGGCCACAGAGTACCCGGATGTTGAAGACATGACATCATACGTTACGTTTGCAAAGCAGCCAATCCAGGAGCGCCATTCATTGTTCTTGCTGCTTATTGGCTGAACATCCAAAGAGCGAAGAGCTGTTAGCTTGTCTAGTAGCCTTCAGACGTTTGCCATTGTATTGATTAACGAATATTACGGAATATTTGCAGTTGGAGTTGGAGTTGCAGTAAAATATGTTGTTGTAGATGTTTTTAGAGGCGGTCTGGAATAGTCGTTGTAAACCACAGACAGCTGTGGTTTACAACCCTCATTGTTCACTGTGATACATATATTTTTTAAACTTACCTATTTATATTTGACATATGTTTTTATTATTTGAGATCTTTGTGTCATTAATGAGAACATTCAGGGAAAATTATAATAAGGTGAAGAAATGAGCTAATCAAAGACTGCACTCCCTCTGCAAATTAAACGTGCTTTGACTGTGTGAAAAGTTGATGATGATTTTCTCTGTAATTCTCTGACACTTTTACTTTTATCAAATGGTTTGGCAGCCAATCAGTACAAGAGAATAACAGGATGAAACAAATTATTGGTGTCAGACATTTTTAGGAAGACATTCTCTGTTCTCCAAATCACCCACTGCTTAGTGAATTTGAGCTCAACAGATAAAAACCTATTTGTAAGGATATTATTTAGATAAGGTTCAAATGTAAGCAGGCATGATATTCATCACTTAGTTTATCTGTTTTATTTTAATATTTACACTGATATTTCATGGTATCATGACTGTCTATGTTTGTCTTAAGTTTCCCCCCTGCTGCTAGGAAAATGAAGCTGACAATATTAAAGTGCTCCTGTGATACAAATCGAGGTTTTAGCTTCATGCTTTCCTCTCAGTGCTCCTCCTTCTCTGATAACTACTCCTAGTTCAGCTGATTGTTTGTTTTTCATGGCCTCCGGTTTTTATCATATTATGTGAAGCACTTTGTGTTGCCGTCGTGTTAAAGCTGTCAATAAATAAACACTGATTGATTTAAAAGATGCTAAATTATTCTGCAGTCTGAACGCTTCTACGCGGGAAGATTTCACAGAGGGATCTTCACTCTGTTAGCCGTTTCTTCAACTCTTCCCTTCGGGCTGTAATAACAGAATAAATCAATCATCTGAACGATCATAGCTTGAACAGTTGCTGCGCATAAACACACTCGTCCGGAAGCACCTCAGACCAGGAGGCAGAGGAACAACGAAGGGAACAGAGGGAAAGCAGAGCTGCACACACCGACTAAAGAAACGGAGATAAAGGCAGCACCAAACGTACGGCCGCAGCGTGAAAGTAAATGATGTTTAACTGGGTTTAATCAGCACAGTTAATCTTGATTATTTTTGGTGGCAATGCCAGAATGCTAACGGCTTCTATCTAAATGAAATCTGTGCATTCACCTTGTTTAGTGTAGAACAGATGGTATCCAGGTTCTTCAGCTTCTAGTCAGTAAATTAACAAACTAGTGATGAAGTGAAAGGATCTTGAAAGATCAAAACATTATAAACACGTTTTCCTCTAAACTTCTACAAAATACAGGCGGTCGCTTTATGTCAATAATTCCTTAAGACAGATGAAAATAGTAGTGTGAACAAGAACTTTTTCATCAATGTTAAGGAATTATTGATATAAAAGAAGCGCTGGTTTCTTGCTGAAAAGTTGTAAGTTAGTTTTTCTCATTTCTAGTGAACCAAGACTTTTGCACTAGAAACTAAACAAAAATACTTGGTAAGATTTTGTATTTTTGTAGCGTATTGACCCCGACACATTGGCTTGTACTAGTGATACCTCAGCACCACAATTCCAATGAAGAAGTATTGAATTGGAGCAGACAGGTTTGTCTCGTTTTGAACAGACAGACACTGAAGTCCTAACTTCCTCTGTGAAGACATGTTTGTCTTTCTGCGAGGTTTTCCTTCCATCTGCTCATTATTCCTGCTTCTCTGCTGCTTCACTGCATTAATCTCTCATTAGCAGACCTCTCCTTTTCTCCAGATCCCAACGTTTCACACAGAGGCAGCCAGTGACAAAAGGCCTCAGCGTCTCCTTCCAAGCGGAGGCATCTCCGGACAAACAGGGCGCGCTGCGGCCATTTAAAGGCCAGCAACAGCAGAATAAGGAGAAGTAATCAAGCAGGGCTGACATCAGGCCAAGGAGACGGAGAGAGGAAGCGTTCACGTGAAACCGAGCAACGCTCGTCGCAGGAGCAGAGGTGGCTGCCTGCTGTCTGGATGTGGAGTGAGTCAGAGCGCCACGTGGAATATGAATGACTCAACGCACATTAAGATGTCACCAATTGAATGGAGGCCAAGGCAGCGCGGAGGAGGGACGCCTTAACCCCTTCCTGCCCAGCAATCATCAGGCCTCAGCATGGGTACATGAGATGAAGGCAACTCGCACTCTGAGGAGCGGCCATGTTGCTCAGCTTCCTGTCAGGAGGGCGGCCATGTTGCTCAGCTTCCTCTTAGGATGACGGCCATGTTGACCAGCTTCCTGTCAGGATGACGGCCATGTTGGCCAGCTTCCTGTTAGGATGGCGGCCATGTTGCTCAGCTTCCTGTTAGGATGACGGCCATGTTGGCCAGCTTCCTGTTAGGATGACGGCCATGTTGGCCAGCTTCCTGTTA
>CAEGAE010083367.1:0-12293 GCA_903067095.1 Girardinus metallicus | reverse complement strand
GATCGGTCCTTGGCCACGCCCCGACAGGAATCCAGTGCAATATTTGGTGGGCGTGGCCTAATTCCTCCACAGCGCCCCCTATAATATTTGAAAAAATCAGCCCCCAGCCATGCTTTATCCCACAATTATGAAACTTGGTACACATGTGTACCTTGACAGGACCTACAAAAAAGTCTCTTGGAGCCATGGTCCAAACCTAACAGGAAGTCGGCCATTTTGGGTCAAAGTGGCAATTTTGTCAATTTCATTGACGTCGTATCTGAGCGAACTCGTCCTAGAGCTTTCGAGATCCAGGCTTCAAACTCAGTCAGCTCAGTGTTGAGGCATTGAGGGTCAAAAGTTATCAAAGGAATTTTTCTGTGTCAAAGTATGCGTGCGTGGCCAAACCTCAAATATTGCCATTCGCCATGAAACATCAAGGTGGAATAACTTCCCCACATAAGATCTGAGGAAGACGTCAGTGTGTGTCGCCTGGCCGACGGCTGCGGGGACTGCGTGAGAGCGTCGGCGGTGGCGAGTGCGTGGCGTTGCTGGAACCCCGGCGGTCGCCACGAGGCCTTCGGTGCGCTTTGCTGCGAGGGTCTCCAACGCCGAATGCGGCTTTAATTATTAATTAGTTTTAGTTTAGCGTTTATAGCTATAGTGGTATTTTTAGTTTTTACATGTTTTGGTTTATTTTTAGGTGTAGAATTCAAAAAGATCAAAGTATTGTGATTATGTATGCATCTGTTGGGTGATGAAGACTCAACAGACAATAACATTTTCAATTCCTGAACAATCAGCTGACGTAAACTGCTTGTGTGGGGAAGAAAAACAATTTTATATCAGTTCAAAAGGCTAATAAAAAACTTCATAAACATGAAAATGAAGGACATTATATGCATAATTTTAAGTGTACTGAGATATTTGCAGTAGAAACTAGTCCAAAAACTAGTTTTGTTTTTACAGTGAGAGGGCATGTCGTTATTATCCTCTCGGTAAAGATTTTCTTGGTGACGTAAAACCTGGTTGACGTTGAGGCTCTGTTAAACATCTTGTGGTAATTAAGATGCACTTACTCTAGGGTTTCCTCCTGTTCTGCTGCCCAGGCTGCGGTCTGCAGGCGAGTGGCTGAATTAAAGGCTGCTCTTTCAACACTTGTGCAGGTGGGAAGGGGAAAGTTGGGACTTCGGGCCGCTGTTGGCACATCCTGTGAATTTTGATCTACTCTCACTGCATCTAAATTTACACGCTGGCCTTCAAAACTAAGGTTGTTGTCATCAGGTCTCCAAAATAAACACTCATTTTTTCCACTGGGAATGTTTGTGTATGCCACAATAAGTGAAAAAACTTGGCAGTTTCAAACATGGACTTTGTTTGAGGCTCAGTGACTCGAATGGCTAAAATCAGCCAGCTGAACAGATTCCAGGCCCATTGTGTAAAAGAAAGCGACACCATTCCCCCTCCATGTCCTGTAGGTCTGTTCCCCCGGATAACTTCCTGTCTTTTGTGCTCTGTTGCCCCACAGCGCGAAAAATCAGCATCAAGCGTGGGCTGACAGACATTAAAACCACAGAAAGAGAAACGGCGTCCTTTGAGGTGGAGCTGTCCCACGCCAACGTACCGGGAACCTGGATCAGAAACGGGATCCAGCTGAAGCCGACCAACCACTTCCGAATGAGCGCCAAAGGAGAAGTCCACAGCCTCACCATCTCCAACCTGTCGGTGGAAGACACGGGCAGCTTTGTGTTCAGCGTGGAGAACCTCAAGACGTCGGCTCGGCTTGTGGTGAAGGGTAGGAAACCCACAGAAAGGCCAGCAGATCAGCACCTTCCTAATATACTTCCTAAGTCTTTGTTTGATATCTTTTGGAAAGAACGAAGTAGGGATTTTGGCAAAGAAATTACTACCCTTTTCTCTCCAAAACATGTTTCAGGCAAAAAAAAAAAAGGACATTTTTGCCAAAAATGACTTAAGGAAGGTGACAATATTACACAGACAATGGAAGAACATGGACTAGCACTCTTAACGATTTACTGGCAGTCAGAAAGAGGACGCATGTAGCTTGAAGCTAAGTGGCCATGTTGCTCTGAAGCATTTAAGTCAACAGAAATTTGACTTTTCTAGTTTCTTGAAGGCATTTCTGGTCATGCGTTTGGAGTTTTTCCTTTAAAAGGGCAGTATTCTGTCTCCGTACCATCTTATAGCACAATCAAGTAAATTCAGAAAATCTTCAATGCCTTGAAATTGGGCTTCTGTTTCTTTAAGACTTCCTGTTCTTTCTGAAGCTCCGCCTCCAGCAAGTCATCCCAACATGGCTCCTCTATTAGCCCTTTAGCAACATTTTTACCAGCCTTGCTCTGAGAAGTAGCTCCTATAATGAGCTCAGCAGGTGTTTGCTAATTGCTGCTGGCTAGTCTGAAGGAGCTGAGTGGGGGAGGAGCTAAAAGCTATGAATACTAGAGAGAGAAAACAGTTTATAGCTGCCTTTTTTTTTTTAGTTCAAACTAGCATCCTCTGTCTTCCTCATGTCCAATATTGAGGCTTCAGCCAATCAGCAGCAAGGATTGGCTGCTTTTCAAACGCCAGCCAATAGCAGGTCCTGTAGCATTTCAGCTAACCAGACAACTTTTTAAGAATATTTTAAACACGTTCTACGAAAATATCCACAATTAGGTGAATTTTCCACAAAAAAATAAAAAAGATGTGGAGAAAGTCAGAATACAACAAATAAAGATGCAAACATGAAGTTGTTTCGTCATAAAATTATGTAAAATAGTTTTTATGGCGTTTTTAGTTGATGCGTCCAGTTCCTGGCTTCCACATACTTTACCTGCCAAGCTGTTTCACACCTGTCAACATGACGACCGTCCTCATTTAAAGCTACAGCGCGACCTCTGTCTGCCTCATCAGCTGGGAATGCCTCTGTGTCTGATGACCTTTACCCTGCAGCTGACTGTCGGATGCTCTGCAAACTGCCTGCAACTCATTTCTCTTGTGATGCAACCTCTAGTCCTACTCCAGGCATAACGGCTGTCTTACGTATCCGTCAATATAGGATTATGTCCAAGTCAACCCGTCGTTTTATGTTTTTATCATTTGTACAATCTCTATACCAAACTAAATAATTGAACTGCAATCGTTTAAGTTCAGATGGCAGCTGCAGTTGTGGCCAAATGGCGGCCATTACAAGCATGATAATAGTAGGGAGTGGCTCTCTGCTGCTGTCGCCTTCATCCAGGCTCATTACAAATAAAGAGAACAGCCTCCAACCATCCAATGAAAAGCTTCGGCTCGACGCCGTCGTTCACTCACGTCGATCTTTTCTCACTCCGTTCCTGTGAGCTGCTGCTGACATGCAGAACATCAGCCCAAATACGCCACGTAGATGAGCGAATAGAAATATATAAATATGTTTTTGTTGTTTTAATAAGGGGTTTTGTTCTTCTCCAGAGCCTCCAGTGACCATCATCAGGAAGCTGGAAAACCAGAAAGTCCCTGACGGGTCGGTCATCTCCTTCGACTGTGAGCTGTCCAGACACAACGTTGACGTCAGGTGGATGAAGGTAGAGCTTTTCTCCAGATTTTTCCCTCTAGGAAATTATTTCATATAAATACATTTATATAATTTTCATTTTTGTATGAAAAAATGAAAATTTTTTCATACAAAAAATTCAGTAAAATGTCCAAAAATCTTTGTTTTTCTCATTGAGACTCAATTACATAATTTGGAATAAAGTTGACTTTAAATTAGTTAAAAAGTTATAAAAATGTAAAATTTTATGCTAAGTTAACTTGATTGATGTTGGTTAAACTCTTAACCAACATCTTAACCGCCCCACAGGGCGACTGTGCCTCTGTGGGAAGAGTAGTGGTCTTGTGATTGGAAGGTTGTAGGTTCAATTCCAGCTTCCTCCTGCCCCATGTCGATGTGCCCTTGGGCAAGGCACTTAACCCCAAATTGCCTACTGATCTGCATATCGGTGTGTGAGCGTTTGTGTGAGCGAATGGGTGAATGACACTAGTGTAAAGCGCTTTGAGTGGTCAGAAATGATCGGATAAAGCGCTATATAAGTTCTGTCCATTTACCATTTAAAAAAAATCTCTTCATTTTTAATTTTAATATTAAAAGGCAGTTAAGCCTTTGAATACTGTTTTCGACAAAACTTTTAGGAAATTAAAAAAAATGTTTTAATTAAATTGTCTAAATCAAAAGTCTGCAATATTTCCCAGCTGCAAAAAAAGGCAACTAATAGGGAAATTTGTTGTCATTTTTAAAGACCTGCTATGTTTTTTTTATATTAAAGGGATTTAAAATAAAGATAAACATCAAGTTTATCAAAAAGAGGATGGATCTTTTAAATTATGTAAAAGCTAAAGCAGCACTTTTAGTGTCGTTCTTTGTGGAAGTTCAATGAAAATATTGCAGGAATAAACTGAAGAAACATTAAAAACTTGTTACTTTATCCAAGTTTAGAGACATTATTTCATCTTTGCTCTGGATCAGTGTTGTCCAAACTTTTTACCTCAAAATCTGTCAAGTTGATATTTCAAAGTCTTTTTATTAAAAATTGAAGCAGAAAAAGCTAAATATTGAGTTTTTATTTGCACAATATTTTAATAAAATGAAGAATCTTGATTAAAAAAGGAAACTTTTTTTTTTAAATCTGAAACTTGTTTAAATATTTATGTTTTTTCTTTTATCTTTGCCTGGATGTTCATTCTCAGCAACAAGATCACTAAAAGTCTGTGGTTTTGTTTACTATGAAATTAGATGAAATAAATAGGAGACTAATTTTAATCTCTTTTTTTTTATTATTTCACTGGAAGACTTTTTTAAAACTGCATCACCCTTCAATCCTGAGCTGGTAAAATAAATTAGTGAAAACTTTTGTATTGTGGTGAAGGGCCGAACAAAATCACTTTGAGGGCCACAAATGGCCCACGCGCCGCACTTTGGAAACCTCTGTTTTAGAAGGTTTTGAGCAAAAGTAGGAACTACTGAACTATCTAATCCTTTGCAAATAAATGTTGACTAAAAGGAGAATAAATGTCAGCTCTGTAGTCATCCATTAAACTGTTTCCTGTGGAGTAATAAAAATCGGATCGGTTGGCGAGCGAATCCAACCGATGCGGCGAGCGGAGTAAACAGGAAGTTTGATCGTTTTTATTTTTTCTTCCAGGACGGGGTTGAGGTGAAGCCAAGCAAAGACGTGCGTATTTATGCGATGGGAAGGAAGCGCTTCCTGCAGATAATGAAATGCAGCGCGGCCGACTCCGGCTTGTACGCCTGCGACGCCGGCGATGCTGCCACTTCCTGCTCAGTGGAGGTTTACGGTAACGCACCGTTAAACACCTGCTCTTTCTAAAACATGTGATTGTTCAACAGGCTGAATTGGCTCAATTTAAAGTCATTTAAACTGTATGAAGATATGTGACATTATTTTATTGTTATTTTGAAAAAGATACAAGATAATGTAAAATATTCCTTTATTAATATTTTTTGTATTGCACAGCACTGCCCTCTATTGACATCTAGCGAGTATTACACTTTATATGTTTTTATATCTAGAAATAAAAACATATTAAAAAAAAATTTGAAAAAGTTAGAAATGATTTTTTGGTGGAAATTTGTAAAATTTTAATTTTGAAGTGAATTTTGAAAATTTTCCCCAAAACTTTGTGTTTCTCATTTAAACTCAGTAACATAATTTATAATAAATCTGTAAAATATTGCAGGAGTAAACTGAAAAACGATTAAAAACCTGTTTATTACTCCGCCTGCCGCAGCAAACAACAAACCATGTGATAAATTAAAATCAGTTTCTGTTCGCATCATTTATAATTTTTTTTCTTTTCTTGTCTCTTTCTACCAAAACGTGGATGATAAAAGTCTGTTTTTGAAGGACAATGTTGTTCACAGGAATTTCATAATTAATTTATTTTGGACAGTTGAAATGTCTTCCAGTTCCAGGGTTAAATGTTTGTTAGAATCTAAACTTTACTGACCTGAGAACGTCGTTTCCGCTGCATTACAGGGAAACGTTCTGGCGCATTGTGATAACTTCTGGGACGTTTTGTCGTCCATCAGATTGTAGCTTATCATGTAAAGTGTTTTTGTCTGCAGAGCGAGAGCTGCTGGTCCTGCAGGGTCTGGAGGATTTGGACATCCAGGAGGATCAGAACGCCGTGTTCGTCTGTGAGATCTCTGTGGAAGACGTTCCAGGGGAGTGGTACAAAGACGGCGAGCGGATCCAGCCGACCAGCACCGTCAAGATCCGGCAGGAAGGTCAGCATTAAAGCTGATGCTGCCTTTAAAGGTTCAACAGGAATAAACGCCGGATCTCGTTTTTGACTTCTTTCAGGAACCAAACATTTTCTCCTCATGTGTAACGTGCGATCTGAAGACTCGGGGGAAATCAAGTTTGTTGCCAGAAACGCAGAATCTGTTGCTTACCTGGAGGTGGAAGGTAAGAAATTCAACTTTAATGAAAACAGAGACACATCAGAAAGTCATTGATTATTAATTAGTGGCTATGATCTAACCGACTCACCTCTTGTTCTTAAACAGTGGTTTCATTAGACCAGGGGTGTCCAAAGTGTGGCCCGAGGGTCATTTGTGGCCCCGTGGTTTAACCTTTGCGGCCCCTGACTGCAATTCAAAAATGAAACAATCGTGACACTCCAACACTCTTTTTTTTTTTTTGTTTGAGATTTTCTGTGGCAAGTTTATATCGTCTTAAAATGCAAACCAAGAGGTTTTTCCTTTAGTTAGCCTGTTTTTCCATTTTTATCCCCTAATTTGTCGTGTCACAAACATCGCTCAAAAACAGTCTGTAGAAGAAAATTATTATTTTTGTTCCTGGGATTAACTAAAAGTGTTTTTTTTGGTTTTTAAAAATTGGAAACAGTTTTTTTTTTTCTGTCTACAACAGCAAAATAATTTGTGATTCGTCGTTCTTCTCCCTCCTAGAGCACCAGTAGCAGAAAAGGAGCAAATTTACCACTTTGTTCTTTATATCTATGGACGTTTTACACATTTTCATTGAGATGTGTTTTTATTGTGATTAATTATCACAATGTTTTTGTCAGTGTTCCCGGCTGCTGCCAGTTCTTCTGAAACATCATAAATAGAATACTGCATCCTATTTTTCTTAAATCTGACACCGTTTGTGCTCCAGAGCTCCCGGTGAACATCGTGAAGCCTCTGCAGGACACGAGCGCCCTGGAGAAGAGCCGCGTCGTCCTGGACTGCACCGTGTCCAACCCCAGGTGCAGCATCCGCTGGTACAAAGGCAGCAGCGTCATCCTGCCCTCCGAACGCTTCGAGATCTGCAGCGAAGGCTGCTACCGCAAACTGATCATCCAGCAGGTGGCGCTGGAGGACGAAGGCACCTACAGCGTGCAGGTCGGCGACTGCACGTGCTCCGCCAAGCTGACCGTGGAAGGTAAACGATTCACCCTGCAGCACCGGCTTATGTTTTTGACACAAAGGCTTTAACTGCAACACAGCACTGAGGTGCTCAGATGTCAAAATACTAAGACAATTCATCTTCTTTTGTTACTTTTAAATCTTTCGGGTGTAATTTATAAGTATATTAAGTGCGTCTTACAAACTATTTTCTCAGCACGGTCTTTCTCAAACTGTGGTCTCCGGAAAACCGCATGAAAACCGCAGTTCAGCCGCCAGAGTTCGCTTACCGAAGGATTGTGCTTAAAAATATTCATGGATAAGTGGCAGCTGGAAAGAAACGCTGACGATACCAGTGGGAGGAAAACAGTTTGAACGATCGGAGGAATTCATGTCTGCAGGAATATTTCTCAGTTTCTCATGTTGAGCTGCAGAACTTCAGTTTTTCAAACCGTATTAACATAAACGGGCAGCAGGTCTAAGTCTGCTCTGCTGAGCGATGTGAGGAGTCGGTGAGCAGCGCCCCCCGCTGGCCAACTGCATCTTTACACCCAGAATAAGAATATTAAGAAGATATCATTTACCATTTATCACGCTGAAAGAAAACTTCTGTTTCTGCCAAAGAAACTCAAGTCTATTTTTCTTTTATTATGTCTCAAAATAACAAACAACCTTAAAAATGTTAATGCACAAAACATCTGTAGTAAAGAACGTCTATTTTTATTTGCATGTTTTTATCTTTAGAAAGCTTAGAATCCGTAAATAACTAAAAACGCTCTGACCATCGTCTTTATCACCGCAGCCTTCCTGCGTTTTTATTCGTCGTTGTTTAATGAGACGCCGATTCTGTTTAAAAATAATAAAAGGAAGTAAACTGAACTTCCAGCGTTGGCTTGAGATGTAACGGATTGTAATCAAACATTTCTATTTTTGTCTGAATTACTTAAAATTTTATTTACAATCCACATAACTTTAAATCTAATTTGCTATTTAATTGTTTGTTTTGTTATATTTTGGTGCTTTTATTAAAAATCCTCTGGACTTTGGGTGCAGTTAGCTGCCTGATAAAACAAAACTGTCATGTTTGATTTCATGCTCGATGTGATTATTACATGTTGCTACTCCAGTTTTGGTTTTTATTGGTTGGAATCAGTCAGATGTGTTCAGCTGTCAAAAGGAAACTGTTTTCTGCTGTTTCTCTGTGATTGTCGTCTCGCTCCCGTCCGCTCACCAGCCCAGGCTGAGCTGATGGTGCGGGAGCTGAGAGACGTGGCGGTGTCGGCGCCCGACGACGCCCGCTTCGAGTGCGAGGTGGCGGCGCCGGCGGCCTTCGCCCCGGCGTGGAGCCTGAACGGCGAGCCGCTGCAGCCCGGCCCGCGGGTCCGCCTGGAGAAGCTGGGGACGGTCCACAGGCTGACGCTGCGGCAAACCGCGGCCGACATGAGCGGCCTGGTGGAGTTCACGTCCGGGAAAGCCAGAAGTCAAGCTCAGCTCCGAGTCGCAGGTAGGAACCACTGATTACACTGCAAAAACACAAAATCTCACCAAGCAATTATTGCAGTTTCTACAGAAAATATCTTTATACAATAAAAGTGAGACAAAACTAACTTAAAAGTGACTTTTCAGCAACTTATTAGAGCTTGGGTTAAGTAAATAATACTGATGAGTATTGGCATCAATAACTTAGAAAGATTTTTTGTTTTTGCAGTGCACATGGTGCTTCTGAAATGGCTGCTTTACAAACGTCAGCTAATATAAATTTTGTTCAAAACAAAAACAAATTAAACTGAAACGAATGTTTTTACACAGGAAACAAAGTTTCAAAACTTAAAGAAATGTTCAAAACTACTTTTCAGATTCAAGATTTTTTTCAGTTCATTTTTTTTTCCTTTAGAACAAACTTTTTGGCCCCATTGTAGCTCCATAATTGAGCCTAGCTATTAGAGTATTTTACCTTCTAAAGCTGCATTAATATATTCCAGTTTTCACTAAATATTTTGAGGTTTTTTTTTTTAAACTAAAAATCCACAAAATATGGAACCACAAGCAGGAGTCAGTTCTCCTGATGGCCAGTAGGTGTCAGCAGAGCTTCAAAATGACAGGATTCTTCTGGACCCGATTCAGCTTTTTGTCACAATTTACCCAGAAATAGCTGCAGTGTTCTCAAAATCAGGGAGTTTTCTGCATATTTACAGAATGAAATAAAGCCGCATTCCTCCAGGCGACTCATTTAATATGAAATAGGTACAAAGAACTGAAAAACTGGCATTTAGTTTTATACATCTATAGGTTATCTGGTTTAATTACATAACTTTTAGTTTTTAAAAACTAAAAGTCTGGCTGCTTTTGAAAGAGATTTAGATTGAATTATGGATGACTTAAAACTTTTATGCATTAAATATTCCTACAAGGTCATCAGACAGCCTGGCAGTAACGTTACTTCCTGTGTTTTCCTTTTCTACTTTTATTGGAGTAAATTTCTTGATTTTCAACCCACTGAATGAAAAACGTTTAACCAAAAAAAAAAAAAAAAAGAAATCACACGAAGAAAAGATTTAGAAAAATGTTTTTTTGTTTACTTGAATTATTTTCCTTTTGATCTTTAAAATAGAAAAATGTTAATTTTACTTTATATTTTGTTCCGTCTAAATATCAAATGATTGTTTTGATTAGTTACTCTTTGTAAATACATTTTTACTCTTGATTCATTTCTTGGATACTTTTTACTGTTATTTTTTAACAAAAAAAAAATCACAAGACGGCTCTTTTTATTCACTGTTCATGAGTTTTATTTTGAAAATTTTATTACATGAATTATAAGATAAGATGAAATATTTTAATTTTGGTTCTTAAAATACAAAAATTTCTTCTAAACTTTATATTTTGGTCAGTCTGATGATGTAATGTTTAAATTTTAAAGGATTGGTAATTTGATTAGTTATTCAGTCGCCTTTTTATCTACTTTTTACTTTTACTTGAGTAAAAATCAGCTAAAGTAGTTTTACTCTTATCATTTTTAATGATAATAAAAGTTTTTTATTAGAAAAGTAGAGATGCAATATTCAACTTGAACCACTAGGGGGCGGTAATAACAAAGCTTTGAGTTTCTTCTGCATCTCAATTTGGGAAAACGAAGGAAAAGTTGTCAAAATGTCCAGAATTATCCGACCAAATGAGCTGAAAATGTGAATAAAAACGCAGATAAGTGATTCTTATCTGTCCTGGTGGTGTGTGTGTGTGTATGGGTGTGTGTGTGTAGGTCAGTGAATAGGTTAAATGGTTCGGCACCCCGGGGTGCCACGTTCTGTAAATAATATAAGGTGTTTATGGTCCGACTCTATCAGTGGGTATGTAGGTCAGGCAACACGGCAGCGGCACCAACAAGCTGCTGGGAATTATTTTTAGTTTTATTATGATGCCTGAGATTAAACAGAGTTCAGTCATATCTGACCCAGATACTGAAGTTTAATTGCTCTGAAAGTGACGAGCTGAACCTGAACCACGGGCACACAAGAGTTTATTAAATATTAATCAAGGTATTCACAGTTCCTACTGAACAGAAAATAGTTCAGCTTCGCTACTTGGACAAAATAAAATCTAAAAACATTTAAATTTTAGCTAAAAATTAAATGTTTTTAACTGATTTTTAAAGTTTTAAACTCATTTGCAAAAATAAAACCTTCCAATTTACAAACTATTCATACAAGTCCTGCTGACTTACGTTTATAAAGTCAAAGAAAAACAACTTAAATTTTAAGTTTAAATTCTAAACTTAAACTCTTAAATCAGAATCAAGATGGACAACTTGCTGTGTAAGCTGAGATGCTTTGACTTCATTATTTTCTATTAATTTTTATTGTATTTCACGTTATTCCGTCTTTTTTCTGCGGTATTTATTAGAGACGCTCCGATCAGGTTCTTTTGCTGCCGATCAGCCATAAGGCCGATCACCGATCTCTGCCGATCGCCTGGATCGACTCTTACTCGTAACTTCCTGATAGCTGATTAATGCTGGTTCTGATCGGCTGTTTCTGACTGAGCTCAGTAATTCTGCAGAACAGAGAACGATTATTTTTCAGAGATTATCTGTCTGATGTTAGTTTTAATGTGGCGAAAGTTTTAATGCATATCTAAAATCTTTTTTTTTTTTTTTCGGCTCAAGCTACCTGCTGCAGCTTTACGCAGCTGTTCGCTGTGAATTAGTCATTTTAAAGCTTTACTTTAAAATTAAAAGCTTTACTTTTATAGCAGCTTTACTTTAAAATTGCTGGGTGGAGGTTGAGCGGCGCTCCGTCTGAAGTATCACCACCAGTAGCGCGTAGCGGCGGTCCAACAGCGAGATCAGAACCAGCGTCTTCCACTGCCAGCAGCTCGAAGACTTGAATTATTTTTCGGGTTACTTGTTCAGCTTTCTGACCGTGATGCTAATCCGGGTGAGTGTTGGTAGCTGCGCTGCTTTACCTGCCGCTCCGGATGTCCTTTTGTTCCTGCATTGAGCCTCGATGTAGCCAAGCTACGTCAAGTGCTTGTTTTTTAAGTGTTCGTTGTGTTGATGTATTGTGCCGCAACACGCAAACGTCCCCGTTCTCTCAGAGCGTTAAAGTTCCTCACGGCAGGATTTACTGCTGCGCAGTGTGAAGGAAAGAGGAGATGAGCTGCAGGCTGAGAAGTGAGATACAGGTGATCAGCAACAAGAGACAGTGACAGCAACAAGAGACAGTGATCGGCAGCAAGAGATAGTGATCGGCAACAAGAGACAGCGATCGGCAACAAGAGACAGTGAGACAGTGATCGGCAACAAGAGACAGTGAGACAGTGATCGGCAGCAAGAGACAGTGAGACAGTGATCGGCAGCAAGAGACAGTGATCGGCAACAAGAGACAGTGATCGGCAACAAGAGACA
>CAEGAE010083351.1:0-56095 GCA_903067095.1 Girardinus metallicus | reverse complement strand
CAGTGAAAGAAAGTGCTGGCAAATTAAGTAAGGATGATGAAAAGGACCGGAGGAGAAACATTTTTCTTAGAGTACTTGGAATACAGCCAATAAAACAGGAAGTACCCCAGCCCTATCAGATGCAGCTTCCGGTTGTCGTGAAAAAGGTCTATTGTAAGTTTGTCTTTTTTATCGTTAAACCTTTAAAATAAGTTATTTGTCATAGCTGCTACTATGACTCACAGAGGTTGAAGCTAACTAGCTGCTAAAATACCGTAGCTAGCTAGCTAGCTGGGGTTAGGCCTGCTAGCCAATTTCCGCCTCAGCACTACAGGTAGAAATTAGCATTTGTAGCCATAACCCGGCGCAGTACGTTTCTCCTCATGTGGTTCAATGTTGTACATTGTCTCATTTTAAATAAATTAATTCATTGACAGGTATATTAGCAGCATCCATCGGTTCCTGCAGTGAAAACAGAGGGAGGAGAAAAGCTAGCTAGCTAGCCAGCTAACTTTTTTGCGACCGTCATGGTTTAAGCGCAAATTTAACACCCGTTGGTTGGACGGCGTTTGTCTTTGCTACCATTTCATTTAAGTTGCCAACCCACAACAATGTTACATTCATTCTGTGTATAAATACATCTAAATAAGTGTATTTCTGCCGTGATACAGGCGTTACATTTCATTCATAATCCTCTTAAAAAGGTTGTAAAAATCTTAAACATGTGTTTGTTAAACCCTCACGCAAAACCAAACATAAGGGAGTCGACAACCATCGCTCTCAGAAACGTAGCTATGAATAAAACATGTAAAAATGTCTGAGGCTAAGGTAGAGTGTTGAACACATTTTCCATAAGGCCGTTTCTACACTGTTGCAGTGTGAGGCTGCGTGTGCGACCAGGAAAGCTGAGCCCTGATTACTTGCGATGAAACACTCCTACACACTCACACAATCAAAACCCGTTCTGCGTGAGGCCACTGCCGACCGCATTAGCTCCTTTATAACATCCAGAAAACTAATAAAGCTGCTGTTGAGTATCAATTACCGACCCTTCCAGATAAAACTGGCTTCCTCTTTCATCCGCAGCCGCAGCGTTAGCGCACCGTGACCTGCGCGCCCGCCTGCCCGTGTTGGGACCGGGCGGAGGCGAGATCCATCATGTGATATGAACGTGTCAGACTGCGCACCCCATTACCTGGACTCCCATTTCCTCCTCGTCTGTTTGTGCCGGTGTGGGAGGCGCTGGTCCCGGTCAGACTGGGTCTAATAGTGCAGTGGTAATTGGGGCGTGATGAGATTAGTTTATCGCAGGAGTTTACCCATCTGATCAGCTCGGCGGGCGGCAACACAGAGATTGGATAACAAACAGAGAGAGGAGAGGGTGGGGAAACGCGGCGATGCGTGTTAAATGATCCTGTGGTAAAATTATCTGAGTGGCATTTATCAGATGAAACGCTAACCTGCCTCGGCTCCCCGTTCCCACTCCCTCCCCCCCCCATCCTCCCTCCTCGACCCATATTTTCTCTTTCTCCTCTCTGACTAATTGATCACACATCTTTCCATTATTAATGTGATAATTAGGAGCTGAGAGGGGATGAGATTATGGCTAATAAGGAGAATAAATAGCTGGGGGAACGTAATTCGAGTTTAATGAAAAGTCTGACTTTGCGCATAGAGGGAAAGAGTGATGAGCGCAGACGTCAGGAGAGAGGTGTGTGTGTGTGTGTGTGAGGGCGAGATGCCAGGTCAGTGTCACAGAGATGAGAGCAGAAAATGACCTCACACACACACACACACACACACACACGCCTTCGTATATTTTTATCTCAAGGGCACATTAGACACTTTCTGAGTTTCTTTGAAGAAGAAAAATATATATTTTAGTTTGATCAGATAGTTTAGTCTCATATTTCATCAAAGTCACAGCCACAATAAACACAAATGGGATGTTCCAAACAATGACGCACACGTAAATTAGATTATTCATGTTGTTTATTTAACTGAAATTCTCTACAATTCTTTAAAATACTTTTGTTACGAAGAGAATGAAGCGTTGAGTTTTTAACGGAAACTCAGCAATACCCATTTAGTCGTTTTCTTCAAATTTGCGACGTTCTCCGATATTTTTAACGTTTAATTTCTAGCTCTGCTGTAACGCTTTTAACTTTCAGTGATGCTTCCTTGTCTTCCCAAAACAGCTGTGACTCTTATGTTCCCCTCCGCAACCCTGCTTACTGCGAATCCTCTGGGATAACACCGCCTTGCACTCCTCAGTCCGCTGTGTTGCTTTTTGACACGTTATCACAACATTGGATCTGGCCGTACCTGGAAGCAGTAGCTAATCTGAAAGCATGGGAACGGGTTAATCGTGGCGCCGAATGAACTCGGTAAACATGCGCAGGAAAGTCTCAGCATGAAGGTATGTGGGTGTGGGAGGGGGGGGGAGGACACACCTTTTAAACGCAGCAGCTCCTCCTCCTCTTGATAACACACACACACACACACACACATGCACGCACGAGTCAACAGAGCAGCGCTTCCTAAGGTACACATGGAGGCATGTAAGCACTCGCCTGTTGGCTGCTTGCAGCTAAATTCACCCTCCAAGCTGCAGCAGCAGCACAGAAACGCATCTCTCCTGAAGTCGTTGCATCGACACGGATGATTAAAGCAGCGCTAAGTGGAAAGTTAATATGCATAAAATTAATCACCAACTCAACTTTGCATAATGACTAAAACCGTGTGAGGATTTTTTTTTTTGTATTTATTTATTTTTGCCTCATCTAGACAAAATATGTGCATAAACTGCATGTGTAAATCCACTTATTAGAAGCTTAAGACCCATTACGCGCGGCGGCTGGTGCAGATTTATGTTCAACCTTGTCCAGTAAATCCCATTTGGATTCCGCAGTTTTTTGTTGTCTACCACAAAATCTGTTCTAAGACATTAAATGCTGGGAAACGCTTTTTAACTTTAGAAATGTTTCTTCCACTGAGGGCTCAGCTCTCCGTTCAGTCAGAGCTCAGTTGCAAATTGACTTTTCATGTTTGTGGAAGGAAACGTCTCAGACGTGTCATCAATTTTCCCGACACTAGATGGTGATAAACACCGTATTTGGGGAGACGTGGCGGCGCTCGCTGTGGTTTCTGCAAGCACAGGTTGCAGAGAAAAGGAAAGATTCAGCAACACTTATTGTTTTGTTTGTTTGTCTGTTTGTTTTTTCCTTCCAGGTTTGCTGGGCCCAGCCAGAAACGGCTTCATCCCGCCTCGGACTCTAAGAGCAACAAGCAGCCGGAGCCGGTCATCAGCCAGATCATTGACAAACTGAAACACATCAACCAGGTGAGCTGAAGGGCCCATCGCTTCGGTTTCTGTTTGCACCAAATGTGCTTTGGCAGCAGGAATTAATGAACTTTCCTTTACATGACGCGTTTCTGCGTCTCTCCTCTCCCGAAACAAAGAGATGCTCAACTACGTCAAAATCTATACTCTGCAACGTTTTTCAAATTTGCTTCGCGGCCTGTTTTCTAGGACTGAATCGATTAATCCCGATTAATCGATTATGTAAGTTATTGTCAACTAATTTAGGAGTGGATTAATCATTAACTGGAGGATATAGACTCCAAAAAAGGCAGATTATTGAAAGAAAAACACACTCATGGCAGTAATTGAGCCAAAACCCGTCAAAAAATACAAACATTTTGCATTCAAGATGGGGAAAAAAACCCTTCGTCTGTAAATATGTTGTACACAGAACTCGGGTATCAATTTTAGCTTCACCCAGTGCAAAATCTGTTTAAAAAATAAAAAATCAATTAACGCTCCTGTAGTCTTAGCACAACGCCACAGAGGAGCGCGGCAAATGTCACGTCGGGCAACGGCAGGGTGACTGCCCAGTCAAACCGTCAGTTCCCGAAACGACACAAAGAAAGCACACGCAGCATCGGTCCGACCCTGCCGGACCGCGCACAGGGTAAACTCGAATGTACCCCGTCTCTTAAGGCCTATAATAAATCGGTTAATATAAAAAATGACCAACATAATGAAGCTCACTCAGACCTAAGCTGTTTGACGCCAAGTCAGGCAGAAAGAGCTGAACTTTTCACATGATGATGTGAGAAGTATTTTAGCTGGAGATTCATCCTTTGCATAAACCAAGGGCTATGCTTTCTTGTTGCATTTTAGGAAACAAAATGTTTACTTTCTTAGTTATAAAAGGGAATCATTTTTTGTTTGTTTGCGTCTTTTAATGTATTCCTAATATTGTCTACGAGAAACATTGGAGAGGTTAAAAGAAAATCAGCATAACGTGCAGATATTTTTAGATGATCGATTAATTGTTAGAGTAATTGGCAGATTAATCACTGGAAAAATCTGTAGAATAGTCGATTACTAAAATAATCGTTAGTTGCAGCCCTACTCGTCTCTGATGGAAACCTCTGGACTTCGCCGCTTGAGCCTAGAGATTGCTGCCAGATCAAACTGCGCCCATTTAGATTGATGTATCAGCCCCACAGATCAGCCGGAGCTGCCAGCTTCTTGCCACTTGTAGCTGTCAGCACACCCAGCCGGCCATCTACACTCTTCCACCTTCACATGCATACGCTTTGTTAGCTCAGCAGACCCACGTCTCGATGGGTTACATTCCCCCTGCCCCCTTTTTGCCAGATCTGAGGAACCCCGTCGCCTCCCCTTTGACTGACAGCCAGGGACTTTCAACGAAAGCATCACAATGTGTTTCATTTCTCATTTACTCTTGCTGTTGTACTCCATCTATATACGGCAGACTCCCCCTCCCAGGCACCTTTAAATGGGCCTCCGTACATATCTGTTGCAGATCTGGCTCTGGAAGGGCTTTGGCCCCTTAAGCCCCACGCTAGTTTTCAAAACTTCCACCTGAGAAACATCCTCTAATACCAGGAACAGCTCCCAAACTTTAGAGCCAAGCCAAACAGCCCAGGGCTCTGCGGATAAGACGCACATCTGAGGCACTGTAAGTCTTCCTGTTCCTCGTCGCCGTGTCAGAGAGGCCTTTCGGAAAGGCAAGAGCAGGGGGTAAATTGTGAGAAGAGCTTCACAATAAAGCACAACTGTGGTGCCTCGCAAAGGCAATCACGCACGTTTTTAGCCTTTTAGCGCTTTCTCACCAAAAACACCAGTGAGTTTTATTGTGAATTATTGCGATTCACCAACACAACGTAGTGGTTTTTGCAACTTTATTTCTGCAACTCTTACAAAAAGTGGCTTTTTTTTTCTATTTATGTACAGCATTCTTGAGTCAATGCTTAGCAGTATCATCTTTAGATGCAGTTACAGCTCTATGTGTTCACTATTGTAGATTTCTGAAGCTTGCTAAATAAATTGCTGGTCTGAACTTTGACTGGGCCATTCTAAAATGAGTATGCTTTACTGTCAGCTGTTCCACTGTAGCTCTGGTTTTCTGCTGGAAGGAGAAACTTCAAGTGTTATGCAGCTTCTACCAGGTGTTCTTCCATCTTGTCTTTATCTCAAACTATCTTCAAGGTTTTTTGTTTTTTTTGTGATGTATTAATAAACATTTACAAGTAAATACATGAGATTGTAGCCAGGTGGGATATTTCCATCTGTAGTCCCTTCAGCAGGTTGATTTTAAAGCACATTAATACAGAGATAAAAACCTCAAGGTAACATTATGGAGCAAGAAATGAATAAAACAAGAGGAAGAGTTATGTAAAATAAACTTTTTTGAGCTTTACATTGTGTTATAATGCTATTCCCTCATCTAAATCATACCTGGCGTGTTGCTTTAATTCTTTCATTCACGTTTGAGGAATCCATGGCAACCATTCAGCTGTGCAAAACGCCAGGGTGGACCTAGCTCCGCCTTCACGGACGGAGCTCCTCCTCAGGGGGGTGATGACTTCCTGAAAGAGCAGGAGTTTCTTAAAGAGACAGAGGCCGAATTTCACGTCATTAAATTACACAGTCAACTTTCTTTTAAAGTCATATTTGAAATATATGTAGCATTTTTGTGATAACTGATAGTAACGTCATTACTTAATTGTGCTATAAAATGGCACTATGAGGCTGGACATTAGCGACATGTCTACAAAGTTTTGTGAACATTTGTAACGGAAACGCATTTGAACATAAAAATGAAACATGTTACTTCCCTTGCTGATTTTCTTTTTCAGGACATATAAAACTTTATTTTTAAAGAGAGAGTGACAGCAAAAAAAACAAAAAAAAAAACAACGACTCTGAAACATTGAATCAGGCAGTTACCATTAGGTCGTAAAACCCTGGACACCACTCTGCTGGAATCGTCGTCCCGCGCTTCCAGGGACCAGCTGTCGTCCCTGCGCCGTTACATTTACTGGGGAAGCTCAGGTTTCTGATTGGCTCCTGTGGAGATTTGATAGGGGGAAAAAAAAGAGAGAGGTAGTTTGGTAAAACGACTGAGCTCCACTTCCTACAGCCATTCACAAAATACCTTAAACACATGGACTCATTCAAGTGCTCCCTCTGTAACCTTGTTCTGTTCTCTAATTGGCTCGTGCCGATGGGGTGACGTGTCGCGCATGCTGACATTTATGGGGGGCTCTGATTGGTGTTTCCATGACCTCCTGATATTTCTGCAGGTTTTATATCCACATGGGAGCTTTTACAGTCATATCTGATGACTATAAAGTGAAGTAATTCAGTGTTTCTTTCTCAGCTCCAGCCTCTCATCAGATCTTCACTTCAGTGCGCTGGATGAACATCTGACAGAAGAATCGCTGCGCTTGATTGAGTATTTTATGTGGAGCAAAGCAGTTTGGCTTCTAGCTGTGTTGTTTTTTTTTTTCTTCTTTTTTTTTTTCATTTTTGCAAAAATCAGACAACTATTTTTTTTTTTTTTTTTTTACAAACCAATCATCATTATGCTGGTCTTACATGCCTTGCTGTGTTGTACAGCAGTCCTGAATCAAATTAAGTCCAGCGTATAGGTCTTCTTTTTCTGTAACTTTTTTTTAAGGTTGCCATGATGACTTCAATAAGTCCTTTGGCATCTAATGAAGCTAGCATGTCTTAGTTTTACCATCTGATAGCACAGTCTGGGGGATTTCTGCTCATTTAGGCACATAACAGTAGACTCAGTTGAAAACTGGGCCTCACGTAATGCTGGCAGATTTTGGTCAATTAAATTACGCTTCTTAATTCACGTGACAAACAGTTAGCTAGCTAGGCAGCTAGCTAGCGCTACTAAGAGTTCCAGCTGTTAAAGTGGCAGTTTGTGTGAAATTGATTCTTTTGAGCTTTATATCATGTCATAATGTTATTCCTAGGCCTGTCACGATATCAGAATTTACTGCACAATAATGGTCCCAGAAGTTGTCGAGATAAACAATAATACTGTTGTTTTGAGACCATTTTCAAGTAATATTATTTTAGCGGCATGATAACGCAAGAGCACATTCTCAAAGATCAATGAACTTTACATTTTGATGAACATTTAACACTGGAACTAGAAAACATCTTAAACATCCAAAAATAAACAAAACAACAAGAAAAACAAGCAGAAGTTTCTTAAAGCAACAGAGGCCCAATTTCAAAGTTGCAGTTACAAAGCCAAATTTATTTTCAGTCGTATTTGATACATCCAGCATTTTTATAACAGCTGAAGTCAACATATTACTTAATTGGGCTATAAAATGAGTCTGTGTCTAGGAAATACGTGATACTGCCCCTTTAAATTGACTGCTTGGGCTTCGGTCAGTACATTTGCAGGCAAATCTTTGCAGGTGAAATTTAAAGTAGGAAAACAAACTAAAAAGTCATATACATTGCAAAGGATAAAAATTCTGTCTGTTTCTAATGAGACTGTTTTTCTTCCGAACAGTCCTCAGTTTGTTCAGCGCTGAATAAGGAACAAGTGGCAGACTGGTTCCTTAACCTTGAGTTTCCTGATGGATCTTCACACAGCACACTAACACAAGTTGCCCCTGCTGATTCAGTCGCCTTCTTTTTTCCTTACACCCGGAGACCCCGAGGCAGACATTTGTTTAACGTGAGCCCGGTCCGATGGGTCTCAGCTCCCCGCCATCATCATTAAAATGGGGAGGATTTTGTAAAAAAAAAATTAAAAAAAAGAGCAGTTGTTCACTTCGGCAGAGCTTCGCAAACTTCCCCCTCATATTCACCACCGAGTCTGTCGAAGGAAAAATATGATGTCACTCGTCACCAGCGAGGCGAAACCGTTCTAATCCCGCTAAGTGTTTATTGACTGTCCTCGGTATTTCATGGCCCCTGTCTGCTCTCGGCTTGCGTATTGTAAACATCCTCAGCGGGCACCAGGGAAAGTGATGTTGTTTAGTTAAAAGCAGTTTTACAAGGCCTCCGCCTCCCGCCCAGTTGAAAGACCAGCGGCTCTGGATGAGGCACGGCTGAAAGGGAACAGACTAATTAACCATCTGATGTGAGAGAGCAGCCCTCAGCGCACAGATAATTACTTTCATGTCCTGTTTTTGGTTTGTTTTTATGCAAAGTGCATGAAGGCGGGCCAGAAGTTAGATAATGTGTAAAGTTCTTGGAAGCGGAGCAGCTCGGTGCCGTGCTGTTTACCAGCTGATCTCATGGACTCTTCTGGTTCTGGCTGCGTTCAGAGCACAAGCAGCGACCCGCAAAACTATTTGCACCCTGTAAAACTTTTCACCTTTTGCCATCTTACAGCCACAGACTTCGAGTTACATTTCTCTTCTGAAATTGTAATCATTGGAGCAGCATTATCTGCATTATTATTGTAAATTGGGAAGAAAATTATTCTCTTTTGGGGTGTGTTTCCACTAGCGTTGCATATTAGGATGATTATTTTTTTTTCTTATGCCAATTCTTGAATTTTTTGCTGATTCTAAACCTATTGTTGGCTTGGGCCATTTTTAACTCACCGCTATAGTTTGACCTGGACAATATCTGACTGTGTGCTGCAGGATGTTGAGATGTTTTTTTTTTTATTGCAATTGTTTCAGCCTAAAATTGCTCATTTTTCAAAAGGTTGCGGTCAAAGTTGCAAAAATTATTTTTTAAAGTTTCTGCCATGACATGGTCTTGCAAAAATTAAAATAAAAAATTGCTGCATAAAGAGGCCTCAGTGCAAACGGACACAACACTTCGCCTTGCGCATTACAATTCAAAATCTTATTAAATACATTAAAATCTGTGGTTTAAACGTGATGAAATGTGGACAGAACTCAAAGGGTATAAACACTTTTTCGAGGCGTTGTCACCGGGCGATGCATTGGGTCACCCACACGCCGGCCTTTAGGGCTCTTCTGAGACTCCTTCGTCCTGCAAACGCTTTCCGTTCGAATGAGCAATATTCTTCCTTTTGGCTGAAACACTGAGCATAATCAGTGGTTCTTCCAGCTTGTGCTGACCCACTTTTGAACTTCAAATTATCCCCAGACCACAGCATGTCAGGCTGTGCTTTTTAAAAATCCAGGGACTGCACACTCAAACACCAACTTCCCTCCAAGTTTTAGTGTTTCGTTTCTTCTGTCGTAAATGCTCCGTGACGACGGCTGTACGGAAACACAGCAACGAAAATGTGTCATTTCTCACATTGTTGGTGTCAGAGGTGGGCAGTGTGCCCAAAAACTGTATTCAAGTAAGAGTAGTTAGATTTAAACATATTTTTATTCAAGTGAAGATAAAATATAGATGTTCAATAAATTACTCAAATAGGAGTAAAAATTATTTGGTAAATAGTCTGCTGAAGCTATTGATCAACCAACCAATGATTTAATATTTAAAACTTGCATAGTCTGACTGACCAAAATATAAAGTTACATGGAAACTTTGGTATTTTAAGGACCAAAATGACAATAATTTATATAAGTAACAAAAAATAACAAAATCAGGCAAAGGTGTGTTTCTGTGCCTGGTGAATTTTTGGTTAAAACATCTTTTTTCATTCAGTGGGTAGAGAACACAGAAATTTTACTGAAGTAAAAGTAGCGATACTTCATAATAAAATTACCCAAGCAAAAGTAAAAAGTACAGCTTAGTAAAAATACTCATAAAATTACAGTTTTTTTTTTTTTTAAAGTTACTCAAGTAAATGTAAATGAGCAACTAGTTTCTACCCAACTGTGGTCGATGTTGATCAGGCAATCGGCGGAGGCAGCTATGGTTTGGCAGGCGGACCCCTTTGCCTTTGTGCCTGAGTGAAGCTAAACTTAACACCAAGAGGGAAAAGAGAGAGAGAGCACTCTAAGCAGGTCTCCTCGGATTGTAAAACACTGTTTTCTCACGCCCAAGGCGGTTGATGTCATGACTGAGCCTCGGCCAAGAGAGCCGGCAACATTTCTAAATGGGAGAGGAGAGCCGGCTCTCGGCTTTGTCTTCTCTAGGAATCTTTAAACAGAGCGCTCTCTTCGTGCTGCGAGTCGTCGTCTCCCACACGGCTGCAGGAATCTGTGCAACAAATTCCCATGCGAGGTCCCGGTCCGTGTGTCGGTACCCTGAACACACGGCAAGCTGAAGCAGATGAAGACGGGCATCGTTTAACTCGCCTCCTCATGCCAGTTTGAAGATAACTCTGATGCCACGCTGGCGAACCTCTGTGCCGTCTCTCTCTCTCTCTCTCTCTCTCTCTCTCTCTCTGTCTCTCTCTCTCTCTCTCTCTCTCTCTCCCAGTAAAGCAAACCAGACTCTGACTTTTTGGGGCCGAGTGAACTTCTGCACACAGTCTGCCTAAATTAGAAGATTTTTATTTGGAAGATGTCTTCTTGTTCTGGTGGGATTGGTTTATTTTCTCTCTTTTTTTTTCCCTTCCTCCCCCTGAAAACATCTGTTTAACTTCCCAGGGTATCGGGTTTCTCCTCTGAGTAACTAATCTGGCAGGAGATGTTGGAGCTAGTGGCAAAATAGGCCAATTATGTGATTGGCTTTTGATTACAGACCGCTTCGTTTGTCAGATGAGTTTGCCATTTGGAGGGTAGAACCTCGTGGGATTATTCGAGCAGACTCTTCTTTTCGGTCTGATGCTCTTCGAAGAGCTGCATGAGGAATAATACGGAAACCGTAATCATATTGATGCCTATTGATCTTTTTGTTTGGCTGTTTTCAGGTTAGAGATTATCAACGGGTTTAGAGTACTGCCACCACTTTATTTCCCACGGTGAAATTAAAGGGTGGCAGTACCCTGTTGAAGTACAGATAATCCTGGTAGAAAACCTGCCAAAAGGCTGGAAACCTCAAACTATACAGAGAGAGAAACAAGGGAATGGTTTAGATCGAAGCCTGTTCATGTGCTAGAACAGCTCAGTGTCCAGTCTAGTTGGTTTTATTTTGTGAAGGAAAGGTGGATTTTATTTGACGGTATTGACGGTATTTAAAACATTTTTAACTGGAAAACACAATGAGCCGCTGGACGAATGACCGCCGATTGCCCCAACCACGGGGCTTAGCAAGTTTTGTTATAGCACAATCAAGGATATCAAACATGACTTAAAGGAAAAGTAACTTTGCAATTTCATTCCTTGAAATTGGGCCTCTGAGTCTTTAAGGAGCTCCTTGTCTTTCTGAAACTCCGCCTTCAGGAAGTCTTCACAATTAAGTTTCTTCATTAACCATTTAACAATGTTTTTACCAGCGTTTCACTGAGAAGTAGCTCCTGTGATGAGCTCAGCTGACGCAGAGATCCAACAGCTGTTTGCCAATTGTTGCTGCTGCTAGTCTGAAAGAGCTGGGAGATTCACGGATTTCTCAAAAATGCATGAAGGAATCCAAGCAACACTTTAGGTATGTTTTTGATGAGGGAATAAGATTATAATGCAATGTCAATTTTACATTTAAAGACATTGTAGTTTGTGGTTTTAATGTGACTCTTGAAAGTGTCGATTATTGGATCGTCTTCACTTTCAAACTCGTTATATTTCAATTTGGAGCTGTGATTTTTTTCTTAGTTTTGACCTCCATCATTCCCCCTCTGAATGTTTGACACGTCCCTTTCCATCTCCACAGCTGTGCTGAGTTGTGTGTGACAGATTCCAGCACTGTCGCCCCCTCAGCCCTCACCTAACCCCCCTCCAGCCCCTCCACCCACTCCCAACACTCTCCCAGCCTACGCCAGCGGCTTCCCAGCCTAATTGAAGCCAGAACCTGGGAAAATCCTGCAGGTATACAGGACAGGAATCCAGGGATGGAAAATAAACCAGATCCCAAGCGCCGCAAAATTCCATCATATAACCTCCCGTTCTGCGATCCCGCACATACGCGCGCAAACCAGAAACGCTTCGCGTGCGTGTAGCATCACCCATTTGAGCCGCGGCCGTTCCTCATCCATGTGATTTGCAGGGAGTAATCTGAAAATGCAACTTGCAGCAGAATGACATTCACAAGCCGTGATAAATGGGGATGTGGAAAAGGCTCGGTTTAAATAAAGCGACGCTCTTAAGCCGCTGCACTCGGTGGCACGGTTTCCTAACAGACGCCAGAGGTGTCAGACCGGGCCCGCTGTCCAGTATACGCTCTCCTTCTGACGCCGTCAAAGAGCCTCACCTTCGCTTGATGCTATTTACCGAGGGGTTTTTGAAGCATCATTTAACACACACACACACCCTCAGGGCCTCGGTTCTCTGGCTTGGTTCGGTTTTATGTGTGTGAAGTGAAGTATGGCTGCTCAGGATGCAGAGCAGGGTGGGTGGGCAGGTGTGGGGGTGGAAGAAGCAGGGTTGTAATGCTGCCATGTTTGTGAGCAGGAATAAGCCATGAGGGTTGTTTAAATGAAGTGTGACACCTGGTGTAAATGTGCGAGGAGCCGCGGGGCGGCCGCACCAAAGCACACTGTCTTTGTTTTCTGTCGGGTTATGGTTCCTTCACTCTAGAAATCTAACATACAGCAGCCTCTCCCTCCCCCACCCCCCGGTGCACTCCCAGAACCGTCTCCTCCTGGCTTCCTCCCCTGCTGACTGGGAGGGCAGACAGAGCATGTGAGCGCCCTTTTCCTTCCAATTAGTCTGCTTGCTAATGAGGCCCAACCATCCCTTCTACCGCTGCCATCCACTCCTCCTCACCTCCATACCTCTGCTTTACCCGTTCTCCTCATCCCCCCTCCACCATCAATCTCTCTGCTCCCCCCTTCTGTCATACCACTTTGCGTTCATCTTAAAGGGGCAGTATTGTGTAGATCCTGCTCTCCTCTGACTGAGCAGGGCCGGATCTACAACGATGTGGGCCTCCATTTTGGTGCCCTGTCCACCACAGTAAAATTCTACTTCTAATGCGAATCACAATTATTTAAAGCTGCCGTTTGTAAATTTTATGAGAAAAAAAATAGTTTTTTCATACGTTTGTTAAAATTATTACGTCGTGACTGTATAATGTATGAAAAATTCAATCTCTTCTTCCTTCTCCCACAATTCAGTCAGAAACGACCAATCAGGGCCTTAGCGCAGTCAATCATCCTCGTGTACGCTCTGCTTACAAGCTCCATCTTTCATGCTGTGACACTACAGCTAGCTCACTACAACCAAACATGCTAAGAATGCTAACACTAGTTAGCATGAGGAATAAACAATTCTCCTGTAACGGTGAGTTGTTTGGCCACAATTAGAACATTGAGCAGCATACATGAGTTTGATTGACAGCGCTAAAACCCTCCCCTGGCTCTGATTGGTTGTTTTTGAACAGGAACGGTCCATTTCTTCAGACAGAAATAGAAGCACTGGGAGGAGGTGAAGGAGCTAATTTTTTTTCACAGATCATCTGTCTGATCTTGTGTTGTCATGACAACTTGACAGTTTCAACAAATATGTTAAAAACATAGTAAAAGTTACATACTGCAGCTTTAATACGTAGTCCTATTTATGAATTGGTGCAGTAGGTTTAATAGTAGCTCCATGATGTTTCTTTAAAAAAAAAATCTTAATTTTCAAATACTTGAGTATTGTTTATGCTCATAAAAATGTTAGTATAATTCATTTGATATGGTCCAATAAGTTTTATGTAAAGTACAATGCAAAACACGTGTTCATAAAAGCAAAAAAATATATATATATAGTAGTATTTTGAGACCCCTCAAAATTGGGGCTCTGGGCTACTGCTCCTCTAAGCCCTTTATAAAGTCCGGCTCAGCACATCCTTAAAACGTTTTAAATTAATAAATGTTAAATTAAGACCTTATAATGTCTTCAATTCATTAAAAAATATGTAAGTTGGCATTAAATGCATTTATCACAGGTCTTAGATTTTGTTTTGGTAGAAACGTTTATTATTTTTTTCGTGGGAGTTTTCTGTCAGGCAAAAGTTTGAGACACACACAGACATCTTCATTCCATCCTGACTCGAGGCGATTGCAGCTACCGCTAACTAGCTGCTAATAAACCCTAGCTCGCTAACTCTATCATTGGTAGATGTAAATTATCACTGGTTCACTTCTGGTACCAATGAAGTGCATTCTGGGGAAAAAAAGCTTGGGACTACTATGTACACTTAATTTTCTGTTGTGACACAGGTCTTATATTTAATTCATAATGATCTTAAATTTGAGTTGGTGAAACCTGCAGAACCTGAGTGTCTTCTAAAGGCTGACCAGTGGAATCACAGCTGAGCTCTTATCCTCCCTTATCTAATTCTGCTCTTTGCCAGTAGATGTTTTTTTTTTCTTCCTCTCTTCTCATTCAGCCGTCAAGCTGAAGGAATACAAACAGCCGAGTCTCCCTTTTGCCCGTCCGATTCGATCCGCGCGGCCCGGGCCTGTTATCGCCGGGCACAGCCACACGTTGCCGTACAACAGGATCCCTCTCCTGCAGAGGTCAGGGGTCGCACTTCCTGTTTCCTGTCTCTTCTGGGTCACAAGAGGGTCTCTCCGCGAGGGTCAGAGACCTCCTGTGTTCCTGCTCTGCCTTTTGTTTGGGATGGCAGCGCTCTCCCGGGGGGGCCACGGCTCAGTTGAGGCGCCTCTCCCCGACCTGCGCTGCTCGACTTTATCATTCCCCCACATGTTCACCGCTTCACATCCCGTCCGACCCCCTCCAAACCCCCGTGTTTTTTTTTTTTTAGTAGTAGGTTTTAGCTGTTCTTTCCTTCATTTCTCTTTTCATCTCCTCTCCTTTGTTATTCTCGGGTTTTTATCCATCATTAGGCGAGATGGATGACGACAGCGGCTGGCGGTTTTTGCAGATGACCCGGTGAAGCTTGTGCAAGCACAGTCACTCCACCCTGCTTTTTACAGTGTCTCCCAAAACTATTAAACTTTTCCACATTTTGTCACAACCACAAACTTCAGGATGTTTAATTAGGATTTTTTATTTTATGTAACAAACCGACACAAAGTGCGCAATTGAGGTGCAAGGAAAAATCATACGTGGTTTTAAGATGTTTGTTAAATAAAAAGCGGCGAATGCTTTCGCATTCGGCCGCAAACTTTGCCTTCAATCGCAGCTGCAAGTCCTGCGGTGTTTTGTTTTTTTTACCTTCATTTTTACAAGTTGAGATTCGAGATCTCATTTACAAGAGAAGCCTGTTTTGATAAAACAAATTACAAACACAACAACAATACAGGTAATTAAGAAATCTTACTCAATTAAATAAGCTAATAAAGTTATTGATTTGTGCCTGGACTTTGATTAGGACATTGTAGGAAGAATCTATTGCTGGAAATTGAGTCTATTCCCCCATTCTCAAGTCCAGTCTCTAATATTTTTTTTTTTTTACTATTTTGAGCTCCTCCATCTTATAATTAACTCTTACTTTCTTCTTCAGGAGTAAAAAAAGAAGCATCCCCACAGCATGATTCTTCCGTCACCATGTTTCACGATATGGACACCGGAGTATCGGGAGTGCTAGTTGTGCATGCCGTCCAAAACAGTGCGAAAAAACAGATAATTTGAGAGCAAATCAAAATTAAATCATTTTTGAGTTAGGGTTGACAAACCACAATACAGAAATGAAATCAATTTTATCCCTCCTATATTGATCCGACACTGATACCTGCTCTGTATCAATGTTATCGATATTTTTGGATTGGCCTGCACTCCTGTGCTGTTTACATGAATTTACGTGAATCTTGTTAGCTTTGTGGTTGTTATCCTCAAAAAACGACTTCTTAAACTAGTCGTTTTTATAAACTTTCTTGCAACCCATTGCAGATTTAAAAAAAAAAGAAAAACAACATAAACTTCCTTCCACTTAACAATCATGTTACTTCGTTACTTAAAAAAATATCAAAGTTTCCGACTGTAAAGTGACAAAACGTGCGAAAAGTTTTAGAGTTGCGTCCTGTTACCCATCGGAGCGCCCCCTGTCTTCCACTAGGCGTGACTGCGGGACGCAGACACAAAGGGTCTCTTAGCAACACGTGATTCTGGACGCCACGGCGATAACGTGCAAAGCAGACAAGCAGCAGACAAGCAGAGATTGTCTTAAAGAGGCGTAATCTGATTTAGCAACCAGAGGCTTGTGCAGGAAGAGGGGACTTTTTAAACGATTAAACCCCGAACGCACAATCAGCCACATTCGCAGACATAAGTCAAAATTTTTATTTGGTTTGCCTGACAAAACACACTGACAACTGCTGTCATACCAGATATATTACAAATGTTAACCCTCCGCTCTCACGCGGCCCTTTGATCCGAAACGAAGCGAAGCTTTCTGTTCTTTCTGTTTCGGAGGACTACGACAATTTGCTGCATATTTAACTGTAAGGTCTGAGAGTGTGTTCAGCAGAGTCCTAGCGCTCCTGCCAGACACATTTAAAAAACCCAGCCGAGATTTTTTATTTTTAAAAGCAGGGAAATCTGGAAATAGATTTACAAGCTGAGTCAGAAAGGTGGAGTGGACACACGCCCAGTTTAATGCGGGGACTAAAGCCCTCTTTTTTCTTTTTCTTTTTTTCTGAGACTTTTGTTTCCGACTGGAATGAACAGCAGGAAATTAATGTCGTCTGCATTAACCATCTGAGGCAGGGCTCCCGTTTCATGACATTCTCAAGTGTTGAACAGATAGCGGAGGACAAGGGGGATAGACGGCAAAAAAAACAGGGACAAGAATGAAACAGCAACGTCCTCCTTCGCTCTGCCCTCCCTCTTCAGATTTAATAAAAGTTGAGTAACGAGTGGAGGGGAGCCGGTGGGAACGCGGGCCAGGACGAGCCGACCCAAGACGTCGCTCTGTCCGGCCCGAGGAGCTTTCCATGATTCACTCTCCGCCTGTTTCTGCTCTCCCGAGATGTACCTCATTCATTTCCACTCGCATGCCTGTTGTCTCAAGCTCCCAGCTCCGAACGGGGAGACATCTGCCTGGATGAGACGGAGCCAGCAGCTCCCTGGACATGTGGGGATTAGCTGGAAGGAAAGTCCATTTCCTCCATTTATCAAAAAAAAAAAAAATGTCTGAGTGCAGAAAGGCAGCGTGTTTGTGTAAGACGGTGACCTATGCATTAGCTCCTACACTGGTTTATGATATGTTGTACACTTTTGGTCTCAAAGGAAAAATTCAGAATATTTAGAGCTACGCAATACATTGCAATCATTATGCATATCATAAAGAAAGGTGCTCTGTACCTAATGTATGTTTTGGCCTTTGTTTAATGGAGCATTAAAAGTTTAGAAGGTAAAAAAAAAAAAAAAAAAAGCTAGTAAAGTCGTTAAAAAAAATCTGTGTTTCAACAGCAGAGCAGAACTAATGTAATTTTCACAGAAACCTTGTTGTTGACATGGAAGCGCTGAATTTTATTTTATTTTCCAGGCGTTGAATACGACTACTGGTTGTCTGGGATGTTGCTTTGCTGTGAACCCAAAGCACAAAGGCATTAGCATTTAGCTAACTTGTCGAAAGGGATATTATTATCACAATATTCACCAATGTTATTGTTTATCCCACATTCTCCTGATATCTGCAGCCTGAATTTTAATGAGGTTCTGTTCAGAACGTAAGGCTAGACTGTCATGAAGTAACACTCAGTGAAACCTCTTACATTGGTTTGCTTTTATATCAGTTACACCAACAAAAAATGCTTTTCATCTTCCTTTCTCAATGCGCGTTTCTCACAGGAAGATAATTTGGTGGTGCACAGTCTCCTTACCTACGTTTTGGTTTTAAATAATTAGCAACCAATTCGAGAGGGTTAACATTTCACTTGTGAGCCTTTGGATGAACTGCTTTGACGGTTTTTAAATTTGAAGTCGTTTTAAGATGGTAGACACCCACTTTTGTTGTGGATCCTCTAACGTTAGCTGTTAAGCCATATGTAAGTTGTTTTTTGTATTTTTCCATGCGTGTTAGCACATTGAGCAACATATATATCACATAGATCTAAACTGGAGGAAACAAAGTGCATTGTTAATTGAACATCAAGTGCTGTAATCGCTTTGCAATATCTGCGTCCCTTTGGATTTTTTAACATTTTGAACAATGCATGTGTACTGGGATCAATCGTGTGAAATGGAGAGCATTTTGCTGTTAGCGTCACTCTTTTTTCATATTTAAAGTTCAATTCGACAACTGGAAATTCAACCTTTGTGGTCAATGGGTGCCCTTGAGTGTTTAGATAATTGATAGCCAAAGTAACCAGAAAGTAGGTAATGCTGTGAGTTTCAAGGATCTGGCATTCAGAGGTGAGTGAATCTTCACCTGCACAGAAAGGGAATCTACTCATGTTGCACAAGATTGGGCAATATTATTGGGTCAGTGTTGCCATATTTGAGTAGCAGTTGTGTGAATGCTGTGGTAGTTGTGCACATGTGGGGCATTTATAGCTTGAACTATCCTATATAAATTAACTCTGAAACAAATAATAGACATTCAGATCATCACAGCATAATGCACCATTTTATTTGTTCGCAAATCATTGCCTGCAAACCACATTAGAGTTATGTCTGTTGTTCTGTAACATAAAAGGGCCATTTAGGTCCTGTTGCCGAAATAGAAGGTTAATTGAGTTTACGGCCCGAGCACAAGTTCTGCGGGTAATAAAACTGTGCCTTCTGATTGTGTTTCACGCTTCGCTAAGAAGTTTCTAATGGGGAAAGACACGCAAACAATCAGAGAGTTATACATGCTGGAAATAAAACCACGGGTTACTGATTTGTAAGAGAAACAAAGGCAACAAAGTTGGTGGACAAGCTGGTGCAGCTTTGACTTTGTGCATTTCTAATAGTTCTGCTCGTATTAACGGTCAGGACTGCGGCTGCCAAATGAAGTAGTTGAGATTGTTTGAACTGAAACGTATATCTACTGTTCAGTGTGAGAAAAAAAAATCGAATTGGGCAGCCAAATCTGCAGCATCTCGTTTTCACCTGTTAGGGAAAAAAGGCATTTTCTGTCCAACCACTACAAACATAAACATGTGGAGTTTGTTGGGAATTTAACTGGGACTTTGTGCTGTGGTTAGTAACAAACTCTCCTGGTTAGCTTGGCATGAAGGATATGAGGAATATGTCCATTATGAAGTATGGTGGTGATGTTGCTTAAAAAAGCAGTGGGAACCTTGTTGGAGTGACATCGTGAACCCTGTGACATACCAGAATATCTTAAATACAGTAATTGGGCTGAATTGTACTGTATATAGAACTTTGCTAGTCATACTGACCACTCAAAGTGCTTTAAACTAGAACCACTTTCTCCCATTTGCACTTAGATTCATACATTAATATGCAGATCAGAAGAGTAGGCAAGTTGCCCCTGAATAAGATTTTAGTGCCTTGTTCAGAGGCACATCAACATCAGACAAGAGATTGCTGGAGTCGAACCTACAGCTTTTGGACTACAAGATGATGACTACACTACCCACCTAGACACAGCGGCTCCCTTGTCTCCAAATCTTGTGTCTGAAGTGTACTTCAAAAGCACTTTGTCTAGTCCAGAGAACTCCAAAGCGCTTTACTCTACATTCAGCCATTCAAATACCAATGTCGCCCCAAATAGCTTACATTGGGTCATTCTTAGGTCTTTCCTAACCTGGTAGAAAACAGTCCCTTGTTCTTTGTTTCACTTTGTACAGACTCTTGGCTATTGAGAAACGGTTGCTTCCTGGAGGCGCGGACTCTGTTGAAGTTTTCAATGTTAACCAATTGCTAACATTTGCCAGTGACATATGTAACGCGTCAGTTCGGTGCTATGAAGCTTACCTGAAATTGCCTGCGCTGCAAACAACCATTCTCCTCTGCGAAGAGAGAAGTCCTGAGCTGAACAAGGCGACTTTTGATGTTAATTCAATATTTGGAAGCGTAGCAAACACTTTTCATTTTCTTCGCTGCCATTGCTAAAATGACAGGCAGACTACAATTCTAAAACAGTGCCGATAATCAACGTCATCGTTCACAACTTTGCCTTCTGTACGTTGACTGGCCCGGTAGAAAATCTACCTGACAAATTCAATCCAATTGGAGAAATCCTAGCCTGGCCTGGGAAGGAAGATGAGAATGGAATGGAACTGCATAAAAAGGCAATGGCCAGTTTATGTGTTTCCCAAGAATAATCCACAACATTTGTGCAAATCAACACAGAAATGAATTGCAAGACAACAAAATACCCAACTTCTTCCATGGCCATCCCAGTCTTCAAAGTTAAATCCAACTGAAAATCATGAGATCATGCTATTACAACCAGTCGCTTTGTAGCATTTTTTTTTTATCTGTAGATTTACTAAATCCTAACCCTTATTACAGTTTTCTTTATAAAGTCTTTATCTGACATGTTAAAGGTTTTGTACAGATATTGCTTTAATGGGACTCAAGCTTATTGAGTTTGCAGTGCTCTTAAAAACAGGCACAACTCATCCGATGCAGTCATTTTACAAAGTGAAGCGATTCCACATTCTTGAGTAAGACCGCATTAGTGGTCGTCTACATCATCCCTGAGTTCAAGACCAATTGGGTAAACAAGTCAGTGCTCTGTGTGTCCAACCGAGGAGTGGATCTGAGTGGTGCAGGCACAGAGCAGGGAGCCCACAGTGAGAGGAAAACAACAAATCTGGAGTCTGGCAGCTCATGGGGCTGCGCTCAAGTGAAATGAATTTGTTCTGATAAACACACTAGAACTGGAGTTTATTATTCTTGCTTGCAGATCTGGGACTGGATCTCAGAAATCAGAGCTTTCTGGGGCCTGATGACTCTTGTCCCATGGGTTATCCCTTACTCTCACCCCGTTCTAAGATTTGGTCTTCGCCACTAGCACCTCTTGGCTTTTCTACTACAGCTCAGATGCTTCTCATCTGTGGTAAAGATGTTTTTTTTTTTTGTCAGGCTTTGTCCCTTGGAGTCCTAGCAGCTGATTGTTGCATGAACCGGTCCCTGTACTGCATAACACCACACAGCCTCTGCTAAATAATACCAAGTCTCTTCAGCCAGAGGCTCTATTGCCTCCAGTACAGGAAGTCTTGCAAACAACAAATTTATACAGTGATTTCCTCAACATGGAGAAAGAATTCCTTTAAAAATGCAAAAAAAAAAAAAATGCTTGAAATACCAACCTCTAAACTTTTTATAAAAAAGATTATTATTCGCAAAGTATTGAGCTTTCATGTTACCAACACAAAGTTCAATGTATTTTCTTGGGACTTCATGTGATAAACCATGGGTGTCAGAGTCAAATACAATTGAATTATCATTGAAAAAGTGTTGGAAGTTCTGGTATTCCAATGCAGCCATAGCATTCTGGGATTTGTAGACATTTGGAATGATTTTGTGACCCATGTTTGGGAAACATGTGGCAAAAGCAACAAATAAAAGACATTGTTGATGGGGGAAAACATGTGGAAACACCTTCACAATCAAGCAAGGTGGTGGCAGGATTATGCTACGGAGAGGCGTTTCTACAGCAAATTCAGAGCAATCTTGAAAGGACGACTACCTTAAACATTAGTAATCAAACATATTTGCCAGCATGGTTCCATCATTGTTCAAACCTTTAATTTATTTTCACCTTAGATGTATAGGTCAAACAAGCTTTGAGAGATTTCTTATTTTAACACATTTTTTGTAATTTTACACCCCAAGTAGAACAGTCACATGAACACAGAGTTAAAAACTAACCATAAAACATGCAACATTTGTCATGAGGTGCAGATGAAAAGTGATATATTTAATGAAGAATCAAACACATACAGCTGAGCAGTCGGGGAGACAGGCAGCACGGTAGAGAGGAAAGGTTAAGGCCCAACACCGGTAGCAACAGTCCTTACGAAGACTGAAACGAAAGCTGAGCCGACACAGGACTACCCAGTTCAACTGTGTCGACTGACAGACAAACGACATGCAACTACAACAGATATTCGACTGAAAGACACGGACTTGACAAGAGACGGAGACAACAGGTGGGTTTAAATACACAGAGGGCAATCAAGGGAATGAGACACACCTGGGAAGCAATCAAGGGGCACGAGACAGGACATCACAGACACTCACAAGGAACAGAACCAAAAAACCAAATCCTCACAACATTGTTGCAACCTCACTGAGAGGAAGACTCAGTACAGTTGTTAATCATTGGAAAAAGCAGAAACTCAGTTTTTATTTATCAAAGTGAACATTGTGTCACCTTCCCCCCCCGTAATATTGCATCAAATTTAAGAATTTCCACTTAGTACCATCTGTTTTGTATAACCTGCACCAACTATAAAAGCCACTGAAGACCAATGAACTCAACATTTCTTAAAACGTCTCCAGACAAAAATAAGCAAGTCGCTTACATTCAAGAAACATATTAAAAATCGTTTCTATTTCCTTACAGATACAAGGAAATATTTGTATCTCTTTTAATCCTGCACACAAAGCTGTTAATGTTCACTGGACAAAGAAAGAAAGAGACAAATGTCAGTCTCGATAGAAGATGTAAAACAGCCAAAAGACCAGCAGCTCTAACTGCAGCCAAAGGTGATTCTACAAACTTCAACTCAGCGGGGAGGATGTATACAATTTCACGCCAAGCTTTTCAGCAGCAGATTTTCACCGCCACATGTTTCATTAATATCCCAAACTCCTGCGATGAGAGCAGGTTTGAGTCTGAAACTCCTCAAATCAGGCCAGTCTGTCGTCGCTATGTTATCTGGAAAACAGCCCGCGATGACTGGCTGCATTTTAAGCCTTCAACTCGGCGCAATTATGGGAAAAAGCACCAACATCAGATGGCGAAGGCCCCTGCTTTTGTCAGGAGCGCTCGGTAAGTAGTCTGTTTTGGAGCTTCGGTTTTTGCAGATTAGATTTGCAGACGAGATGAGTCGAGGCATTGATAGAAACATTCGGAGCAGCAGATTCCGTCTGGCCCGAGTCATGCAGGCTTGTCCGGACTAGTTAAAGGAAAGGGAGAGAGAGGAGGGACGCACCGCGGGCCCCTATCCCAATCACAGCCACGGAGGAGGCCCCCTTTCTCTAAACACAGTTTCTGCATTTACTCTTTGCCTTCCACAGCGTACCGCACTCGTCTAAACAGATTCTAAATGTGTTACTCTGAGACTCTGAAACATGCAGCTGACACCAGTTGTTTGCATTCAATAGAAAAATAACATAACCTCCCTCCCCCCTCTCATCTGAGTTTAGTGTTTTAGGTCTCTTAGGCTTACAAGATGTTTTCCATTTGGTAAAAAAAAAAGATTTTTGCTCTTTCAAATGTGGAGCGACTGAGATTGTTTTGGAGTGAATTGTGCAAATCAACAAAACAAAACAACAGAACAAAAGCAGAAACAAATGAAAAGTCAAATGGAAGTTTACAGAGCACTAGGCCCGCGCTACCCATCCATCCATTTTCATTACACCCTTGTCCCTTAATGGGGTCGGGAGGGTTGCTGGTGCCCATCTCCAGCCACGTTCCGGGTGAGAGGCGGGGTTCACCCTGGACAGGTCACCAGTCTGTATAGGGCCGCGCTAAAAAAATAAAATTACAAGAATAATGTCATACAAAAGTAAAGCTATAGTATCACAAGAATAAAGTTGTAATAATACAAGAGCAAAGTTGTATCAAATAGTGATGATCGTAGGACTTTATTCTTGTAAAATTATGACTTTTTTCTCATAATTTTATGCTTTTATGTTTTAATTTTTCTGAGTGTGGCCCTGATAGTCTGTGGTACAAATGCACTCAGAGACAAAGCGTTAATTTTTTGGGAGATTTTTTCTCTGGTGTGATGAGACAAAATAATGTTTGGCCGTACTGATATGAAGGAGGAAGTGTGAACACCTTTTCAACTTTGAAGCACGGTGGTGGCAGGATCATGTTTTGCTGCAGGAGGGACTGGTGCGCTTTATACTGGAGAGAATCAAGCTCAATGGGAGAAATCCCAGACTGACCAGTGAAGGGAGATAAGAATAGAGTGTAATTTCACAGGAAGACAACCAGTAACAGAAAAGAGCATTCGAGAGGGTGTGAGCAGTGCATACGTGAGAATGATTGACAGCGCTAAGACCCTCCTCCTGGGCCTGATTGGATGTTTATTATGAGGAGTGGTGTATTTTTGCAGATGGCATTACAACCACAGGAAGAGGAGTTTAACCTTTTTCACAAACTGCCTCATACTATAATGTCATGACATATATGTTAAAAAACAACATATTTCTAATAAAAGTTACATACCCCAGCTTTACTGATTTAACAAGAATGTGAAAAAAATGTTGCGTCTTTTTCCGCCGTCTCTGGTTTCAGCTGTATGTGCGCTTCGGTGTTGTCTCCCGCAGCTGATAGCCCAGCGGGCTGCAGGTTGATTTCCGTCAGCGCAGATCAAGCGGTGCGGCTCGGAGGCTGAGCTGCAGCTGTCGTGTCAAACAGTGACCCTGTGTGTAGTTCATGTCATGTGTCAAGAGGCAGTGACAGCCTTGTGGCTTTCTGTGTCTCCGCGTCTTGGCCCCTCGTCGCCGAGCAATCAAGCCACATGTTTTGGGGGCTCCGTGTGATGTTTCTGCACTGTTTGCTTGTGCTTTTTGTGTTAAAAGGAGGTAAACCCTGCGGCCTGCGGGACGCATGCCGTCGCATTGATTACACGTTCTCCGAGTCCAGCTGTCTCTCCAAAAAACCCTGCATCATAGTTGGAGCTTATGCGTTTCTTCCATGCCTTATTTTCCTTTCAACATTTTTGAATACCAGGAGATTCCCGTCTAGAGCCGGGTCGCGGTTTCTCTCTCTCTCTCTCTTTCTCTCTCCCTCTCTTGTGGTGACTCTGGAGGCCCAGGGCTGATCGGGCAGCGGCTCGGCAACGCCAAAAGTGCAACGTCACTTTCAAAACAAACATCCAGGCGACCCCTCCCTGCCCGCCGCAGCTGTGGCCAAGTCAGGCAGTCAGCGGGCAGCAGCCGCCAAGACAGACTCAGCCAGAACTAGAGTCCTGTCATCCCTTTGTGGGGAGAGACACGGCTCATTTGCATCACAGCCAGTTCGCTTCTTCATGCACTATTTTCAACTTTGGTTCATGTGCTTCCATCGTTGGTATTTTCTCAACTCTGCTTCACCCAGCGAGTGTCAGGAAGCAGAACATCGGGTTCTCGGTAGCTGGAGCCGCGCTAACCCCGTGGCCTATTAAAATGGCATTATTGGTTTGTCTCTCTGTCTGCGGGTCAGCGAGGAAAATTTATCCGGAATTGCCTTGAGAATTCTTATTATATTCTTATCAAACATTTATATGGTCCCCAAAGGATAATATTACGCTGCCCCTTGGTGTGGGATTGCTTCGACGCTTCTACCAACTGCTGGGTCGTTTATTTAACCTAAACTCTGTTGTTATCCCTTGATCCCGCCACAGTTACATGAGTTCTGCTGGCAGCTTCTGACCGGGCAGTTTTACATGTAATCCAACAATACTCTCTAAAACTTGCTGAAAACACAAAGTATACCTTGATATGGATTAATACACACAATGGAAACCGTCTTAGCACTCCTGCAAAACCAAATATCTACTGTCTTTCTTATCTCTGCTCTTGGGGAGACAGCCAATCAGCTCCAAGGAAAATGGATGACCCTTCAGGATTGGCTGCTTTGGAGATGCTAGCAAGTAGCGTGTTAAGTAGCATTGTAGCTAGGTATTTCCCCCATGTATGCTTCACTAAGTCCAGAGGGTCTGGACTCTCAACTATTAAGAAGCGATTGCTTCCCGGAGGCGTGGACTCTGTTGAAGTTTTAAACGTTACCAAGTCGCTAACGTCTGGCCGTGGCCCGATTAGCATTTTCTTTCAAATCCGTTAGAAAAAAATCTATGAATAAAAGTAAAATCACAGTAAAATCTGCAAATATTTAGTTTTTAAGCTAGTGATCATTCCGTACATATCACAATGCAAACCAAGTAACATAAGTGACATGACAGACCATTAGAACCACAAAGTGATTTGATTCAAATCGTTGAGTCTTGACTTTGACTTGCAAAAATGACTTGTTCACATCTCTGACAGCAGCCAAGTTATGGTTTTCCATAGTCCTCTGCACTAGTGATGAACTAAGTCTTCATAGGCCAAAAAAGATGAACTCACAATGACTGCAGCTTTTACTTTGGCAACAACGTGGAATTTAACACATTTTATTACCAACATTACCTCTTTCCTCTGTTGGGTCAGAGTAACATTTTATTGATGGTTCATAACATCTAATATGATGCTGTCAAATATGAATAAGATCCACACAAAAAATGCAAAGCTGCAGCTGTGCACATTTTATTTTGGCTAATGTCTTTTTCCTATGTTGAATGTGGTGAGCTGTTGATGCAAACGCGCAAATACCGAGCTCTTAAAAGAGCCAAGTGGTTTTTGTCAAGGGTTTTTCCTGCACTCCTTCGTCCTCGTTGAAATGCCTCACTTGAACATCTTTACAACCGTTTGCCCTTTAACAAGGTTTTAGGGGTGGTGGGTCCCAGCTAGTTGCCAAGTTGCAAACCACGATAAGGAATTTCAGGAGTCCAGTAAATCGTTGCGGTAAGTCAAAGAAATGCATTCAACTCGTGCCGAAAAGGTTGAGTGCGTTAATACGACGGCGTATTAGTGCCGTTGTTGACAGAAAGAAAAAGGGAGTGAATTTTTGCCAAAATTCTCTAAAATTTTGAGACTGTCAGACATTTTGTATAAAAAACGTTGAAATTTCTGAGCTGCTAAAGTCTAAAAGTTGCTGGAAAAAACTCCATAATTTTGAGTTTAATCTGAGAAATATGTAGAAAAAAAATCCCGTTGACATTTCTGAGCTCAAAAAGTTAAAAAAAAAAAAATGCTAGAAACAAAATCAGATTTTTTTTTTTGATAAAGAAGTTTTCTCCTAAAAAATGTAAAATGTCAAAAAATAAAATAAAAATTTTTTTCTAGAAAATTTCTGTGTTGTGGAGGAAATTTCTGCTTACAAATTTTCGACTTTTGAAGCTCACAAACTTTTTTGTTTTGTTTTGTTTTTTTTCTGAGATTAATCGAAAATTTTTGTTTTTTCCAGCACATCAATTTCTCAAACTGAAATTTTCAAGTATCTTTTCTAGGAAATTTCTGAGGTTAATCTCAGAAATTTTTTCTCTTAAATTTTTGACTTGCCTGAAGGAAATTTCAAACTCAGAAATGTTCTTTCCTTCTCTTTTTTTTTTTTTTTTTTTTTTTTTTTGCCATCTACAACTGTCCTATAAGCTGTCCTACATTAAAGTCTTATTCATCACGGCGAGGGTCTATTTCTTGGAGATAACGGCGCATTTCGACGCGACTCCGCAGCGGGCTCGGTTCTCTGGACAGGTGACGCCCTGCTCCACTAACTCGAACAGAGGTGGAAACACTCCTCCTCCCGCAGCCTGGCAGTCTGTTTGTCCGTCCCTTGGTCTAAAGTGAGCAGGGTTTCAGAAACGCTGCGGTCATCGTCCATCTATGGCCTCAATGTTGGGAAATGAATGGAGGTTTGTCGGGCAGCCTTGCTGGGAACAGAATGATGTGTGTTCCAACTTTAAACTTTGCGTACGCGAGCGGCGGGAGCAGGCTTGTTTATCTCCGGACTGACATGATGACGTAATTAGTGCTCGTTTTTTTTTTTTTTTTTTTTTTTTATACCTCCGCTTTCTGTCTCGCGCACACAAATGAGTCGTCTGAGCCCAGCCGGACGTCGCAGCTGACCTGAGACGAGACCATATGAGCCCAATTTTCTCCCACAGAAAACTCCCCCCACCCACCACCCACCAGAAGATGCAACAACAACCAAAAAATGCATGCTGACGTGTGCAGAGAGGAAGGAAATAAATAAAACACAAACAAGCGGGAGGCAGCGCGGTTAGATGAAACGCCGGTCGGAGGGCAGGCCGCTGGAATTTGGCACATCTGTTGCTTTGGCACGGATCTTAGTGCTTTACGGCACCGGAGACGAACACAAGCCTGGCTCTGGAGGTTAGCTACAAAACACTTTTGTCAATTCTAGGGATATTCATTTATTTTCTTTTACAAACGACACCGTCCCAACTTATTGTAGTAAAGGTGTGCTGAAAAAAATAAGAAAACCAACTTTAAAAAAAAAAAAAAAAAAAGAAGAATTGGTCACAAGTAATTGTGTCAAACTATTTACTTTTGTTAATAAACCTAATAAACGAACTTGGATAAACTTAATTTGATTACTTGTGACCAGTTAACACAATACACTTAGGTTGCTCTGATTTTTCAGTGTATGCAAGAAGCCTGGGCTTAAATATATAATTTTATTGCAGTTGCATAAAGTTACACTAAAAGACTTAAAATCCAAACAGAATTTTGAATTTACTATAATCCCCACTGCTACATGCCTGGGTCGTCTCTTCTATCCGGTTTGTCCCACGTTTAGATTTTGTGTTTTGAACCATTTCTGTGTTCGTCTGGATTTTAACCACTACCTTCTTGACAGACCCAATCAGGACCCACTTTCAGTTTCCCAGTAAAGACCAGCAGATTTCTTTTTACGATGCCTCAAAGAGTTCATGATGCTTTGCAGTCTGACAACATTCCCAGAGAAGAGAAACCGACCCACAGCATCACACGTCCCCCACCATACTTTACACTTTGCATGGGGTTCTTTTCCACTGAATAATTATTTTGTTTCGTATAAACCTGCATAGTTTGTTGCTATGGTTGAGCTTTACATCTCTCTTTTTTAAAGCCACACCGTCCTGCTAGCTGTGTGTCGGTATCATACGTATATCTTGACCAAGTTCCTGTTGCTTCAAACTGAAATTATTTCTCTGACAGTAGATGTGGTTAAAATTAGGTTAGTTCAGTTTTGCTTGGGGCGATTTCTTGAAGATCATATCACCAGCCTGGATTGTTTTCTTATTTACACCATTTTGAAGACTATCTGGCATAATGAAGAGTTACTAAATGAATGTTTATGATGCTCTCATCAACTTAAACAGCATGGTATGAATAGAAAAAGTTTGTCTAAAGCGCCTTTTTCTCTCGCCGCTGACGTTTGTCTTTCTTCACCTTTTAGCTGCTTATCCGATTACTCCTGAAGCACCAACAGAAGGAAAGGTTTTTATTAATTTTCTTTTTTTTTTTTCAAAATAAAAGAAGACACTAACACTCTGCTCATCAAAGCTGCAGAAACAACTCATTTTGATTGATTACTTAGCGACCTTGGTGACAATAGACCCACAGTCTGGTTTTGGTTGCCCAGTGCAAACTCCTGATTTAAAAAAAAAAAAAAAATGTCATTTGTTTGTTTCCACTAATTAAACATCCTAAAACTAAAAATTGAATTTTTCTACATTTTTTGTGAAAAACCTGCTGAAAGTTTTTCACCTGCCTTTGGATTCTAACACCAACAAATAAGACGGACTAATTTCTTTATTATTATTATTATTATTACTACTACTATTATTTTCACTTATTTATTTGGTAAAAACAATTACAGGTTGCTATGTCTTCATAAGGACTTAAGAAGCTCCTAACAGCAGGTCGTGACCCTGCATTGCTGAGCTCAGAATTTCATTTCTGAGTTGATTCGTTCACCAGTTGTTCAACATATAACGGACTTCACTAAAATGCGCTGGAAAACATCTGTTTTTACGTCCGACCTGGACGCACTTCCTGTTAAGTCGGTTTCCTCCAACTTGCTCTGTTTGTGTTTCTCTCATAAAGGCTGTTGCACTTTTTGTCTTGTTTTTTGGTCTATTTTGGTTGCCGTACGATCGCAGAGTGCTGCCTTGCGTGACCCGGTGAGCTCCGGCTCACGTAAAACATTAAGCGTTCACTCCTATTGATCTTTCCCAGAGCATTCTGTAATTTTGGATCCTTGATTTTCACCCGGCCCGTGTGTTTTCCTGCGCCGTTACCCTGTGACGACCGCCGTAGACAACAGTGTTTGCCAGTAAGCGCGCAGTTTGCCCCAGCGCGCTCACCTCTCAGTTTATTTTTCTACCAGTAAATTACATGGACCGAAAGCCGCAGCCGTTTGAGTGAATCACGTTTGGACAAAAATAACAAAACCAGCAGAAATAACAAAAAAAAAAAAAACGGCTTTGCTGCCTGGTGATTATAAGCATTTGGTAAATAGCGATACCCTCAGATCTCGCCGAGTTTTTGTCTGGAATTCCCCTCATACTCCTGTAATGATGCAGAACATGCTCGGGCCCGGAGACGAGCCTCCCTCCTCTGCTTTGATAAACTGTTAGTGTAGAGCCCCTCATATGAGAGGCCAACACCAAAGCAGTGTATAATTGTAAAATGGAAGGAAGATGATATGTAGGTTCACTTTTCTTTTTAGAAATGAAAAGCTAAAAGCAGTTCTTTTCCGAGTTTTGTCAGCCCCCCTTAACTCGGGTTGCTCAAAAAATAATGAGCGTGTAGCGACAGTGGAGAGGAAAGACTCCCCTCTAACAGGAAGAAACCTCCAGCAGAACCAGAACCGGGCTGGAGAAAGTAAACAGATGCACCGATCCAGGAGTCCTTTCTATGTTAAAGAAGAGGATACAGAAAAAAAAGAGAGAACATGAAGTTAAAAGCTGAAATAACAACAAATAATGAAAATTGGTGAGTAGTAGGAAAACGTAGTAAAGACAAAAAGTGGTAACTATGTCTTGTAGCACCCTAAGCCCACAGCAGCTTTTACAGAGATGGGTCAGGATGACCTCAGGGTTTATTTGTGACGAGAAGTATCTTTAATTCTATTCTGGATTTAACAAGGAGCCGACAAAGAGAAGCCAAGATAGGAGAAATATGATCTCTCTTTCTAATTTTCATCAGAGCTCTTGCTGCGGCATGTAGGGTCAGCTGAAAGCTGCATTTTTTTTGGACTTCCAGACTGTAAAGAACTAAAGTAGTCCAGCCTTGAAGTAACAAGCGTTTCAGCATCACTCCTGGACAGGGCATTTCTAATTTTGGCAACATTCTGCAGATGAAACAAGGAAACACCTGGAAACTTGCGTAAGATGGGATTTAAATGACATATTGGGGTAAAAAATAACACAGAGATTCTTCACTTTAAGCCAATTTTAATAACATCCAGATCAACTGATTGACTAAGCAGATTGTTCTTTCAAAGGTTCTGGTCCAAAGACGACAACTTTTCTCAGGATTTCAAGGCATGACATGAACTCTTCCAGATTTTCATATCTTTAATATATTTTCTTTCTACCTTGAAATAAGGCTCTACTTTGCTTGGCTCTCTCATATGACAAAGCGCCCAGTGCGGCGCGGCTTCCTTTAACCTCTTCGCATTTCCCCGTCCACAGCTGCTCAACATGGTGACGGTGTCCGAGAAGCGATGGCGAGCGCGCTCAAGAGGAGCCGCAGCCAGCGCCGACGAGGGGTTCGCGAGCGGCGACTGCGACGACGAGGACGAGTGCGCCGAGGTGTCGGGGCTGGGGCCTCCTCCGAGACGCAAACGGCTACGGATCTTCACAGGTCAGACGCACAAAAGGCACTGTCATGACAGCAAAACCAGCTGGACGATAAACCGCGCGAGTAGTTACCACGATAAGTGGTAATATTGGTTTTGAGGTGATATATTGATCCGTCATGCGCATTTATCCAAAACTGGATTCATAGTTACGGCTGTGAGAAAGAAACGTTCAGCCCAGGCTAATGACTTGTTTACAATCAAGACCACTAACTCAATCAGAGTCATTTACTCAAATGCTGGTGAGCTAGTGGACGGATCCAGAGCTGGTGAGATCACAGCTCCGGGCTCAGCAGTGCGGTGTTTACGTGGCTACGGCGCACGCTGACACCGATGTGACACTTCCGCTGGTAGCCGACCTCGTTGGCGTCAGCGTTCACAAAAAGTGTCAGACACGGTTGGCAATGGACGAGCAGACAGTTGCCGTTTCCTCACAATCTGAGATTAAATCAGGTTCTCGCTTTAAGTTTCAAGTCCTGAAATTATCCCGAATAATTTCAGGATGACTGAAATTATTTCTGTTTTCTAAATGTCAGTACAACGAGAGAGAAGTGTATATATTTTTTTACTTCTTTACTTTCTTAAACGTTTTGAAGTTTTCATGAATTTCTTTAATATCTTTACAAAAGCGTCTAACGTTAGCTTTATTGGGTTTTGGTCCATTCCTCCTGACAGAACTGCTGCAACTGAGTCACGTTTGTAGGAGAGGTGGGCAGATCGATGCAAAGCATTTTCATAACAACTGAAGTTACCATTGTTACTCAATTGTGCTACAAAATGTCCCTATGTGCCTGGAAAACGCATAATGCTCCCCCTATACCTTAAACTTTCAGATAAAAAGATGCTGTATCTTTTGTGCGTTGTATATAACTGTCCCGTTTTCAGCTGTAGATAACAATAACAATGGAAAAGGTTTAAACTGCTGGAAGAAAGAAGATGAACCCAGCCAGAAAAGAGGAACGAGTTCGATTTGCCGACATAAATCCAGAGCAGCTGAGCAGTCACCATGGTGGGCGTAGTCCTCCAGGGGCGGAGGTTCGGGTCTGCCAGGCCCAGAGTGTTGGGTTGGGGGCGGAGGGAGAGGAGCTGAGGGTTCACTCAGAAGGCCGTGAGAGTCCGATGCCCTCTCTCGCTTTGCTGCTGGCCTCAGCGCGGAGTCATCACACCGCCTGCCCTGACCTACAGGCTGCTGAAAGCTCCACTTTAGACTTTGATCGGATCTCTTGCGAGAGCCATGAATTAAGCCCGTTTTGTGCGTTCCTCTCATGAGCGCGTGCGTACGTCCGTGTCTGCGTCACCGCTTTGCAGACCCTGAGTAGTCCACCCCGCTCGCTGGCAGAGATAGCTGCCGATAGCTCGCGATGACTTTGCAAAAAAACGCTGACCCCGCTCGGTTCCCTTTTGGTCAAACGGGAGGGGGCTGGAGTTCAAAGGTCAACCTGTAGAGCACGAGGCCTAATGGGCTTCCTGTCTGTGCTCCGCTCCTCTGAGATGGACGAGCCGGATCTGGTTTCACAAAGCCCCCGCACGGGATCTAAGGCGAGGCACACACACACACACACACATGTGTGTTTTACATGCTGGAGTTGGGGAGAGGGGAAAGGTAGTGGAAGCCACAACAACAAGGTGCAGACAGGACGGACACATGGCCGGGACCCCGGCACAGCCTCCCTGTCAACCTGCTGACCGCACCGGCGGTGTTCCCAAACAGGCGCGATGATTGATCTCTCCTCGGCCATGAGCGTCTCATAACTAACGCCGCTCACACACTCACACACAGATGCACACGTGCCTCCACCGCCAACCAACCAGAGCACCCGTTTAAACATTCTCCGCAGCATTCCAGGCCAGTGCAGCTATTCCAGGACGGGGGACCCCCCGTGCAGCAACAACCCCTAAAGAGAGACCTACAGTCAGGCACTGAGCTGGGTCTCGCGTTTTATCTTTTTATGTTTCGTATAGATTTTTTTTTTTTACCTTCGTATTATATAATGGGCTAAGTTTGTTTTGTTTTGTTTTTTTGACAAAAGTGATTTTTATTTTGTATTTTTCTTTATCAAAATACAAAAAAAAAAAATGCATATAAAACTCTTGTATTCCACCCCTAAATAAACAATTTTTACATTTCTTTCAGAAGTTGCTTTAAAGGAGAAATTGTACGTAAATTTTAAAATCAACGAGTCTGAAACATAGTTTAGATGGAGCCTAAAAGAATCCGACCCGACCCGGCGCGAACCCGTAGGCATTGTGTCTGAACCCGAGGCAGAAGTAAACCCTACATGTTACTTCCATTGAGATTTTACTGCTTTTGTTTTTAGACCGCCATTTATGTTAGCAGTGTAGCTTCTGGCGTTTTTAGCTTTTGTTTAGCGTTTTCCAGCTCCATTTTGCCGCTTGTTGTAACCCCAGAGTGGGACAAGTGCGGATCATCTGGGATGTGTGATTGATGGGAGCGGAGTAGAGTGGAGCCACATGCACATGCGCTGCGATTGTTACAGTCTAGTGAACTTCTGCGTCCTACTTACTTTCTTTCCTTCTATCCTCAAAAGGGTGACCTGCCTACAGTAAGTAGATTAACATCTTTAGTGCATTCTCGTGTTTTTTGTTATTTTGCATTTTTTGCTGTGCTAAGGTAAAAATGGCTCTTTGGGCTGGACAGGTTGCAGACCCCTGGTTTAGATCAGACCATATTCATTTATTAAAATGGCCCTGTCAAAGTCCAAATATAAGTTTTGTCGAGAATTTGTGGCAAGACTTGAAAATTAACGTCCACAGACAACCTCCATCCAATCTGAGGGGTCTTGGGCTATTTTGCAAGCTTGTGCAAAATATTTCAGTCGGAAGCTGGTAGCGACATAAACAAAAAAAAAAAACTATAACATATTGACTCACAGGGACAGGTACAACAAAAAAATATATATCTTTTTCCTTTTAACGTTTCTGCTTTATGCCACTTTGTGTAGCTCTATCGAATAAAATCCAAAATAAACGGCAGATTGTGGTTGTAATTTGATCAAATATAACAATGTGCTATGGACTCTTCTACAACACACATCAAACATACTGGCTGTAGGTTTTAGAGTTTGCCGACCACCGTTAGATCTGCTAAAATCAGTCATATGTTTGCCCATGTGATGGAGTCAGAACGCCATGGAGACGGTCAGATGATTTATACGATGTTTCAAACAAGCTGATGTAATCTCAGCTGACTCCTTTTCTAACTTTAGCGTTGGGTGACTATTTCCAGATCCGTCCCGTAGCTAAAACGGGACACATCCCCCCACCTCCATCGGCGGGAATGCCCACTGAGTAATCTACTAGTAGTGCTTGGGACTCCATTTTGTTCCCCTAAATCCATTAATCTTGGATCCCACGTGCTCCTGATAAGGGCTCACCTGTGTCTCTGTGCTTTCATGCACACCTGCTCCCCGACTGTACCGCCTCTGCGGAGAACAAAAGAACACGCCACCATCCCCGCAAAAAAAAAAACACACCTCACCTCGCAGATTTCTCTCTCTCTTCATACTCTTACTCTTCCCCACCTCTCATGCTGTCAGATCAGAGATGTACTGCTGCTTCAGAAACTTGATTATTCAGAATACATTAGGCTGAAATTGGATTTAAATTGATCCGTCCCTGTGGTGGTCACATTAATCATTAGTTTCCAGGTGAAATGAACTGGCACGAGAGCGCCGAAATTGTGGGCAAAATCACTTCAGGGATCTTAGAGCAACTCCTCAGGAACTAACTGCGTGCGAAGAGGTGGGCTAATCAGTTTTTTTGGCCCTTTGCGAGAATGTTAAAAAACGGAATGTGCTGGAGTGAAACTTTGTTTCTCAGCTCCCACCCTGACAAGTGAACAGAGCTGTTGTTCCGCTCTCGCGCTCAGACGTTCGGTCACTGAAGCAGCGCTTCTTTTCGGCAATCCGGAGCTCTTTTTTTTTTTTTATCAGCTCCCAGCGGTCAGTGAAACCCAAAGTGGAAATATTCCCGTTATGTGAAACACGCACCTCGCGATGAGAGGCAGGGCCAGGCTCACCTTTCAAATTTTTTTTATTTTTTAATTTTTTTTTAGGCTGGAACAAAGGCGCCGACGGAAAGAGGGAGGCGATGAAAGAACGCGGGGATAGAACAGAATGAGACAAAAACACCTTTGATACCTGCAAAGGTTGATACACTGGGAAAACCTAAACATTCCTCGTTCCGTATGTGGGTGGAATTACCACGCTGCCAGTACGGGACGCTGGTATGTTAATTAGCTGCAGCTGTTACCCCTGACCCCCCCCCCCACTACACCTGATGGGATAGGTGAGTCACCGGGCGCCGGTCCTGCACCCTAATGTTCGCCACATGTCTTCATCAACGCGGCCGTAATTCACACTGTTGATATCAAGGGAACATGGATGTTTGTTCCTGCCGTTTTTCAGCCCTGTCTGGTTTCCCAGAGCCACACAGCTTCATGGATGGTGTTGCAGGAGACACGTGGCAGCCAGCTACAGCTTGTGTGCTGCAGGTGAGGCCTCGCCAAAAGGAGAGAGGCTCAGACAATCCAGATGTGAGTGCAGGTGTCTGAGGAGGAAGAATCTGGATGTGGGTGCCCACATGGCCTGAATCCTCTGGGGCTACACAAAAGATCCACGTTCAACTTCTGCATCAGACGTTAAAGGAGAATGATCACAAAGGAAAATCCTAGGATTGTAAATCCTAAAGGAGAATGATCGTACCACGCATTACATGGGTAACAATGTAAAGGGATAGTTGCATATTTTTGACATGAGGTTCTTTGAAGCTCTCATATGTGATGGTTCCCCTACCTGAAGTAGAGTAAAGTCGAGTAATCTTAAATCAGGTAAGTTTTCCAAACTTAGAAGGTTAACAGAAGCTGTTAGCTAAGACAAGCTGTCAGCTTCTGTTAGCAGCTGTTTGTAGCTAACAGAAGCTACAAATCAAAGCTTCTGTTTGTAGCTGAAGCAGTGGAAGCTAACAACTTGTCAGACCTGATCTTCCTGTTTTAGCTGACTTTAGCGATTTAAATTTACTCATATTGAAAAGCATAATGGGATAGAATGCTGTATTAGATATTAACAGTCTGTAATTTTAAGATAATATTGTTATCTTACCCTGTAAATTGGGTCAATCCACTGGATTAGTTTATTAGCTCATCAGTCATCGCTATGCAACTCCACCAAGAAAAAAGTGTTTAGATTTATACAGCATATATGCACCATGGTAACGGTTGTTTCACTCAGATTAAATTTACAACATTCAAGTTTGATTAATAACCAAGAAAAAAGCCTGAAGTCATAAATTCCAATTAGTAGCGGTTTCGTGTAAAATGGCTACCGCTTGTTTAAAATGTTGTTCTAGCTGCAGCTTATTTGTACTTTCTGTATCTCATTAGCTCTTTACTGACTTAATGCTGTGCAAATTCTTAAAGTTATGTTCAGTTTGAAGGGAACAAAGTCATAAAATGGGAAAAAAAGAGTACAGCCTTTTTAGGTTGTGTTGTTAATTGTTAGCTTGTCGCATAGCACAACAGTTAGCATATCCCACAGGTTCTGGTTTACTTGAATAATTGCGTAGCCATTGTTCCTGGTTCACTGTGGTCTTCGTAAAGACCTTAAAGTTTTCTTCACTTCTCTTGCATAGTTTCCTTCTGAATGATGACATATTGCTTCGCCACCTCATCATTTTGCCTGCAGCCGGTTAACTCTGTAGCTAGTTAGCTTTTTATTTAACTTGGTATCACTAAACATGACCCAACCAGCATTGTTACTTACACCACAGCTTAGGGAACCTTGTTTTAGATTGAAAAGTTGTAAAATGTAAAGTGTGCAGGGTAGCTTAGCAGTTTTTTTTTTCTTATAGTGGTGGATGACGTGTAACCCACTGGAAATGTTCTGACCCAGCGTTCTCAGTGACCATCCCTGTTGTAGCTTCTAAACAGCCTGTTTAAATTGAGCCAGTCCCCCTCCTTTCCTTCTTCTTCCACGCCTCTTGCAAAAATGATGTAGCCGGCTGCCATCTGTGTAAACAGGCACGGATAGTTGGATCTGCAGCCTCTCGTCTCGTTCTCACTGAAGCAGCCCATGAGCGTTCCCAGCTCTGCGTCTGAGTGGGGTGACAATGGAGCAGAGGATAGTGGGGGAAGAGAGGAAAAAGGAGGGAGGAGAGGAATGGATGGATGAAATTATCCTCTTATTGGACCCTTAATGCTCTTTCACTCTGAAGCTTTCCCAAATCGGTCCAGAGATAAAACCCTTAAGATTATCCCGAAGGCAGGAAGAAGACCCTTGGTTTTAATTTCTGTGGATACGAGCGCAGAGTTGACTCGGTTCTAATAGTACATGTGACGGGGTGGGGGCCCACCAGTAGTTGGTTCCTTTTCTAAGCACCGTACACTTCTTTTTTTTTTTCTCTGTGTTTGCAACTGTGCCTCTTGGAAAAGCGTTTGTTTGCTCAAGAGCTTTATTTACATTCACAGGCACTTTTTGGATGCAGTAAATTGATTCCAGGCCCGTTCCTGGGTCGTGTCCATCAGCTCCGCCGCAGTCCACAAACACTCCGCACACAGCGGGGCCATTCTCGAGGCCCGCTGGCTGCCACAGGGACACACAGAAGCCATTTTGTGGAAACGTCCTAAAAGTTTGGTCGAGGCTTTCAGCGGTTTGCGTTTCTCGTGTTAACCCTCCGCTCTCACCTGCATCCTAAATTCTCTTTCTGTTCGTTTTTTTTTTTTTTGCCCTCCCCTCCGTCCCCTTTCCTCTGGCCTGCTTCGGTTCAGTTTTCCGGACCGTTCTTGAAAGCAACCCAAAGACTCTGCGAACATCGCAAGAGTCTCCCTGTCAGTTCGCTCTGAACTGCCAAAGGGAACCACAAGTGAACCACTAGAAAGGCCTGAGGCAGATAGTGAAACTGCACAGAAGAACCTCACAGTGTGCGGTCAAATTGTCGCATGTGCCTTCGCTCCTAGTCTGCCTCGCTGCAGGAATGTGGGGGGGATTTGCCGGCACATTGGTTGGAAAATTTCCACTATGAATCCATCTCAATGTGCCAGCTACGTCTCCTTAACTGGACTGACCTCAGGAACCGGGAGGAGAATGGAAACACGTGCGTCAGGTCTTTAGCTGCAAGAAGATAAAGGCAGCATCCGAAGAATGTCTCTGGCGCTGATAAGAGCCTTCATTGTCCGGTGTGTTCTGACACGGACACAGGGCTCCCCGCCAACCTCTGACCTTCCACGGAGCCTTAACCTCAGCTCCTTGCAGGGGGCCGTACCGAAACCCCACCCTGAACAAGCTGCTTCCCCTCAGGACAGAATCAACTCTTTGTATGTGTGATTTGTTATGGTTTTTACTTCGCTCAGCTGTGCGCGCCTTTTTCCACCATCGCAGCTTTGCTACTGTGAGGAATTTGCGGCGAAAATTTATGTGTCTGTTCCGAACTTCTTCTCCGCCTCGGGCCTGTTCTCCTATTTATGATGGTGTGAGCCATTAACTGGAAGTGGAGACTAAAAATACATTGAAGTCAATGTAATTTGGACAGTGCACGGCGAGGTCAGTGAGTGCAGGGTGCTGTTTATTCCCTCGCCAATGCAATATAACTAATGGATCTTGACTTGCATTTTCTCCACTAGCCACAAAGAGTCTTTGTGATGGGTTGTATTCCAGTCATATCAGAGCTAACCACGGCATTAGACATGGGGTTTGGAGTTAGAGTTCTGCAGATTTGTATCTTTTTTTTGTTTTTTTCTGAACTTGTCTTCTGATTCCACTTACTGTGTCATGCTAGAGTGTCCACACCCCTGTAAATTCTCCCAATATTGTCATGTTACAACCACAAGCCTCAGTGTGTTTTATTGCGATTTTTATGGGATAGACCAACACAAAGTAGCTCCTAACTGTAAAGTAGAAGGAAAATGATACATGGTTTTTGAACATGCCTAAGGATTCACAGGCATTTTTATTAAGCTCCATTTACTCCCTAACAAAAACCAGAGCAGATGGCATCCAGAAGCAGCGTGTTGGTAACTACTGTGGTTTAATCTGGGCGTAGATCCAGGTGTTCTGTGAAGGCCTCACAGCTTTGTTAGAGAACAAAGATCATCATGAAGACCAAGGAGCACCACAAGTTTAAAGCAGGGCTAGCCTCTATATCCAAGCTTTGGGCATCTGACCGAGCATTGTTCAATACATCGCCTGAAAATAGGAAGAGCAGGCACAACCAGAAAGCTACCAAGACATGGCCGTCAACACGGTGTCCGCACGTCTGTGAAAGATCTTAAAGCCATGTATCTATAATCAACCAACTGCTAATAGTCAAATGTAAGGCTTTTAAGAACTTTTTAATGCCACCTTGAACCAAATTATTAATAACAGGGATGGTTGGGGGATCATGCTGTATTACAATCAAGCGTAATACAGCAGGTTTTTTGTGTCAGACATAGGTAAGTGTAAATTTATCGTCAGTTGGCTAGACAACGAACACTTTTGCCACCGGCTCACTTCTGTTGCCACCAATCCGAGGCTGTGGTGCATTCTGTAAAAAAATAAAACTAAATGCTTAAGCTTGGAGCTACGGGGGTTAACACCATACAGAGTCATGCAGTGTGAGAAGCACAAACCCACTGCTAAGAGCCAACCACAGATGCCAGAAATTTCACAATAAATGCTACGCTTGATTGTAATACAGCATGATCCCCCAACCACCCCTGTTGTTAATAGTTTGGTTCAAGGTGGCATTAAAAAGTTCTTCAAAGTTTGACTTGCTGAAACCTGTAGGTATTCTTGTCAACCTAAACTGGTAGCAAAGGACAACGTATCATTTAGGGAAGCAAACAAGAGGCTGATGAAAACTCTGATCCACAGTTCAGTGAGGAAAGGCTGTTGACAGGACAACTACTCATTGTGAATTCCCCAACATTGATCAGTATATTATATGTTAATTTGCCTGATGACTTTGATGATAGAATTGAACAAAATGTAATGTTTCTTGCTCGTTTCAGAATCGGTCTCTGTATTTTGTTAATAGCGTTAGTAGTGTCTTTGTTTCAACTGCCTTGCTGCTGAAACAAGGAAACTAGACTTGACTTGAACACATTTCACACGTGTCAGTCCCATTAGGCTGCACTGTACTTTTTCTCCACTCCAGTTTAAAAGACGTCCAGACGTTATTGTGTCTTTACATCCGCAGTCGTCCGTGCCATGACGTCTACCTCGTCTCACGTTCTGGCCCCTTTATGGGAGTGTCCCTCAGCCTGGAATAACAGCGAGCGCTGGGGAAGCTGGGAGGCAGGAGCGGCTCAGGGAGCGGCGCTGTTTTAAAGGCCCGGGGCAGGGCCTCCTGCGGCCGTCTCGTTTGTCTTGGCTCGACATTCCCAGCCTCTCCGTGCGCCCCTGTGGTCGGCCTGTTGGTCTGGGGGCAGACTGTCATCTCCCCCCTCCCAGACAAAGGCATCTAGCTCCAGTCTGTCAACGAGCAGCGGCTCTGCACTGTTTAAGCAAAGTGACAAGCCGGCCAACGATCAGCAGCTGCATTTCCATTACAAATGTGCTCATAACTGTGTTGAATATTTAACAAATTTGAGGTTTCCCTTAAATAAGAAATGCAATTAAAATCACACATGAATAAGTTTAATGTGATAAGTCCTGAAAAAGTATGCCATGAGTAGGCCTGTCACAAAAACATTTTGCTGGACGATAATTTGTCCCAGCAGTTATTGCGATAAACGAAAATTTTGTTTTGGGACAATTTTAAAGTATTATGATAGTAATTATATTAACAGTCTCAAAGATTAATACATTCTATATTCTAATGAACATTTAACACTGTAACTGGGAGACATTTTAAATATCTTCCAGCAGAAGCAACAAATTAAACGAATTATAAAGTCTGTGTAAACAAAATTGTCCTTCAAAAAAAGAGCTAGTTGAGACCAAAACACCAGACTAAAGTCATCCAAAAACTGGATGAGATAAGTTTTCTACCAAACTTGGACAAAAAGCAATAAATCATGCAAATAGAAATTATTGAGCTAGTTTTAATTCATCATGCGATTAATCAGTTTATTGCCTATTGAGACAGGCCTAGCCACGCCATCATCATCATCATCCTCCCACTTCCTGTCATCTTTTTCACCTTTTCCGCCAGTTTTAACAAGCGCTTGTTGATCACGTGACTCGTCTGATGTGAATAACGTGTTTCCATTGCAGTTTTGCAAGACATACCAATTTCAATACAGCCAAAAAACCTCCCCATCATAGCGCAAAAAAATGTTTTATTGTAAAAAGTTAGTTTTTGTTGTTTTGTTTTGTTTTGTTTTTTTTCAAAATTGGCAAGTTTCCATCAAGTTAATTTATTTTCATAATTCCAATTTGCGCAATTTTATGCTCAATGGAAACGCAGCTTCTTTTAGGAAACCAAACTCTGCAGATTTGGTCAGTCTTGTAATTTTTATTTTTTATTTTTTTACATTTCTTGGTGGCTCCGGGCCAGGAACTGCACACAGCCCCTTTGTTTTGTCTTTTTTCCCCCAAATGTGCTGAGTCCAAAATCCATTCAAACCTTTGCTCCACAGAACTGACCCAAACTGATAAAATATTTGCTTTACTTCAGGAACCATAATGTAAGCCGTCCAGCCTCGAGGGCCTAAATCAAATTTGACTGCTTTAGGTGTGCTATGTGAACACACGGTCTGCCAATGCAGCGGCAATCTAAACCATCTCTCCCGTTTCATAAGGAGCACCTGTGTTTGGAGACTTAACATTCCACATACCTATCTGACCCTAAAAAGGAGCTTGCGTGCAGCACACATGTGCTGAATAAACTGTACAGCACCGTGGAGCTGCACTCTCTCCAGAGGGCTTGTAGCAGAGTGTCAACCAGCTACCAAGGCGCGTCTACGCTGCAAAGTCAAATTCTGTAAACATGTATCCAGACTGTGTCGGATCGATTCTGGAACATGTAATCTTCACCTGTAGCTTCTTTTTTTCCCACATAGTTTGCTTGTTGTGACAACTGTAAACGGCGAGCCGCAGGCGTCCGCTGAAAACAAAACTCCAGACTCTCTTCCCCCCTCCGCCGGCCCTCCCTCTGTTGCTCTGTCAGACAGAAAGGCCACTGCGACACACATGGGACTTGCACTCCAGCCTCTGTGTGACCTGTCAGGGTGATCCAAACAAACATCCGCTCCTCGCCTTAAGAGACCCGCCGTGTCTGCACGCATTCTGTTCTCGACAGGAACTGGTCACTAAAGACAACATAAATTTAAAGCTTGAATGCGGCCGCGGTTGTTGGCTTGCGTGCGACTACCAGGCCTGCTCATTCATGGCGCTACCAGTCAATGGTTGGACCGTTGACCCTTCGCCTCGGTCGTAACTCGAGCTCCTGAAGCCAGGGTGGAGTTAGCGGGGATGCTCCAGCTAGGCGGTGTCCCTTTTGCAGTGTGAGGGGATCTGAAAATGTAAGACCTGAATGGAGGCACCGCAGGAGGGCTGTGTCCTCCTGAAAACTTGAAGGGACCTTACATTAATCACTCACAGGACGGCAACAGCCACACTCTTTAGCGTGTTTTACTGGGATTTTATGTCTTCATTGACTTAGAGCCGCCTTTGAGGCGCAACTCCTCCTCGGAGCTGCAGTTTCAAGGCTGAGCTTCCGCCTCGCAGAGCAGCCCACACCCTCAACTCCCCCACTCAGCTCCTTCAGACTAGCCAGCAGCAATTAGCAAACACCTGATGGAAGTGTGCGTAAGCCGAGCTCATTATAGGAGCTACTTCTCAGTACAACGCTGGTAAAAACGTTGTTAAAGGGTTAATAGGGGAGCCATGTTGTGATGAGTTTCAGAACGAGCAGGTGTTTCTTAAAGAGACAGCGGCCCAACTTGAAGGAGTTAAATTATGATGACAAATTTTATTTAAGTCATATTTGAAATCCACGTCTTTTTTATAACACGTGAAGGTAGCGTAGTCTCTTGATCGCTACCTTCAAGAATCTAGGCACGTCTACTCTGTAAAGTCAGAGTAGGCTTTATTTTTCAGTATTGTGCCTGGAAAATGCATAACACTGCCTCTTTAAATCCGCCATGTCCTACATTTAGGGACTAAAAATCTCCGACCGGAGGGAAGAAATTGAAACTCCCTGTGAAGAGAACGAAAATCACTGCTTTGTTTTGCTCTGTCTGATAACAAGTTTGTGGTTGTAACGTGACAAATGCAAAAAAATGTCAGGCATGTAAATACTGTCTAATTGTCACTCCTCCCCACAAGGCCATAAAAGGAAAAAGCGAACCAGAGGAACATGAATCTGGACGACTTCTGTCTGTGTCAGTTTTTTTTTGTTTTGTTTTGTTTTCTTCGATTCACTCCCACCCTGAATGCATTTAGGTCTAGAAACACAGCCAAAGGTGTTGGTCACTAATTATACCAGGATATTATTAGTCCCAGCCTGGCCTATAGCACTGTGCAGGGGATCTAGGCTTGCATAGAGCTCAGTCCCAACTGGGTTGTTTTTAAAATCCTGTGGAACAAGGCCCCTCTGTGGTGCCGCTCATGTCCGTGTGTTTAAACTAGAGAGAAAGACCCTCTCTCACTCCCTGGGATTTTTTTCCTCTCTGTCTCAGAAACGGAGGTTTTTTTCTTCTTCTTCTTTTTTTGTCTCCCTTCACATTATTGCCGCTGCAAAGCAGCAGCAACAGCGGGAACAATGTCCTTCCACTCTGTCTCTCGCTTTTTCACACAGCGCTCGCTGGGACGGGCACATCCACCCCACTCAATCATTCGCACACAAATGCAGACGCGCCCCGCTCCTCGACTCCCCGCCCTGCCCCTTATCCACACTGTGTATAAAAGCTGTATCGAATTGCACCTTCAGCTTAATTGGCTCGGCGGTACAGTGTGCCGCTGTCGAAAGTGACAAATCGGCCTTTCAGAGCCCCAGAGAATGTCTGCCCACTGCCATGTCAGGGGACACGGCCGGGGGGAGGGGGGAGTTAAATGTCCTTCGGGCCGCGGCTCAAAAGATGTCGTAACTGCGGATGAATTCGTTGGAGACGCAGTTTGGAGCTTTTCGGAGGTTTATTTATTTGCCTCGTTCCTCTATTTCAGACGGAGCTTGGCGGTGCAGAGGCCCGAGGGCGATGGACAGCGTCAGGGAAAGGGCCTCATGCTCTGCGTCTCTTTCAGAGCAAAGCTTTTCCACAGACTCCTAACTGCTCCCCTTCGTCACCCGGCACTCTTACCCTTACTTTAGTTTGACATTTCCGCAGATTAACACAGACTGTAAGAACTCGGAGAGTTACAGAGTCCTACGAAGGGATCCATGCTTCCTAAACTCTTTACATCTTGCCACGTCAACCCAAAACTTCAATGTGTTTTATGAAAGGGGCAGGATTATGTATTTTCCAGTCAACTTCAGTTGTGATAACAATGCTGTCTGTGTTGAATATGACCTAAAATACATTTAAATTTGTAATTTAATGCCTTTGAATTGGGTCTGTGTCTCTTTAAAAACTCCTGGTCTTTCCTGAGCTCCGCCTTCAGGAAGTCATCACAACATTTCTCCTCCATTAAACCTTTAACTACATTTTTACCAGCGTTCCACTCAGAAGAAGCTCATGAGGTTAGTAGATTCTACCAGGTGTTTGCTAATTTCTTCTGGCTAGTCTGTAGGAGCTGGAATCCCCTCGAAGGCGTAGCTAGGTACAGCCGTTTTGCACACCTGAATGGTTGCCATGGTGATTAAAGGGTTTGCATGAGACATGCATTAAGGAATCAAGGCAAACAGACCAGGTGTGTTTTTGATGGGGTAATAACATAACATGATTCAAAGCTGAAAAAACATGTATTTCATAATGCTTCCCCTTTAAGTTTTTATAATGCAGAGGTGGGTGGAGCACTCAAAAATTGTACTCAAGTGAGAGTAAAACAGTATTGGGTAAAAAGTTTACTCAAGCGCTGAGTAACTGATCAAAACATCAACTATTTCATATTGAAAAGCTACATCATCGCAAAGGACCAAAATATAAAGTTATGTGGAAATTTTGATATTTTAAAGGACAAAATGAAAATATTTCATATAAAAAACAATTAGGACATAACAAAATCAGGAAAAGCCCATTTTTTCTATTCAGTTTCTTTCAATATAAGACGTATGAAACTGCGCAAGCTGCTAAACAAGCTCGTAAAGTCGCTTTCGGTGAGTAGAGGATCCAGAAACTGTTCTCAAGTCAGAGTAATGTTACTTCATATTAAAATTACTCAAGTAAAGCTAAAAAAGTACTTTTTCTTTTTTTTACAAAACGTTAAGTGAATGTGGATAAAGGTGCTCTGGTCAGATGACACCAGCACCGATCTTTCTGGTCTACATGCGAAACACGTTGTCTGGTTTTAAAATTAACGCTGCACAAAACTCATTAGAGACTATCAAGGACTTGAGGCAGGACAGTAACCATGGAAACCAGTTTAGGTCAGGAGTCTGCGACCTTTGCAATCCTAAGAGCCACGTTTACCTCCAATCCGGCTGATTAAGACTTGTTTAGAGCCCCAAATGTTAAAGGCCTTACAAAATAAACTGAAATATTTGGCATAAAATACTACTTTAGGAAATATGTTGTTTTTTTTTTTTTTAAGATATACCATTAAATTTGTGTTTTTAGGTTTGAAAATAAAGAAAAACGTAAAACATTTGCATCCCTGTAGCCCTTCAAAATCTGCAGCTGAAGCGTGATGACGTGGAAAAATCCAAAAGCTGTGAATATTGCTGGGGGGGGAGATATTTCAGAAACTGGTCAGCGTGTACCGTGTGTTTGGTCTGCGTCCGGCGTGACTGGGGACTCCGCGCCTCGTACTTGGCGTTCTTCGCTGCGGAGCGGCTTTATTTCTGATATCCTTCTGGCCTGCCTCATAACCCGCTTCTTTCATTTCAGTCTCTCACTGCTATCTGCCAGACAAGATAGCACAGAGCATATCTCTCACACACACACACACACACACACGCAGACAGGCAGGAGGACCTGCTGAGTGTCAGTAAGGAAACAGCTGTGGATGCAGTGCAAGACGGCAGTAAGAAAGAAGAGAGCAGCAGGTGTCCAACAAGCTGCTACTGCTGCTAAAGAGAAGGGAAACTAAGAGAGAAACAAAAAATATATCAATAAATTAAGGGTTTTCATTTTTGTTTTTCCTTTCTCTTCTTTTTTGCTAGTAATTTAGAACATTAGCAACATCTTCCACTTCCTGTGTCCGTGGCGGGCATTTACATCCATCCGCAAGTCATACTGTCAATTAAACTGGCACTGAAGGAAAACCTGAGGTTTTTCTGTTTGTTTGTTTTATTTTCTCACATTTTCAAAGCCAACAATCAGTCAAACGAGCTGAAGGGGAGTCATAGAAAATATATAAAGTTTCTCTTCGGAAGCGCTCAGCCTTATTAAACTCTATACTGCGTTTGCTCTTGACTTGAACGATACCCAACTTAACCTTTTCATGCACAGTGGTCATTGCAGTGGACAGCTAACTAAAAGCCGTGTTCTTGTGCTTCTTGTGGATTTTTTTGTTATAAGTGCACACAGACCACTGAAGTGGACACCAATGCATCATAAAATACACCATCAACTTCTGGCCATCAACTGCAAATGCAAGAAATTATTTTTCTTAAAACCAATATGGCCGACACCCGGTCCCTCCGTCGACTCTTACAGATAAAAAAAAATATTGTGACGTCCCTACAGAACAATACTACTGGTGTATTTTTCAAATAACAACTTTGTATTTGGAGAAAATTGCAATTGATCACCTAAAAAAAAAAAATTCTTTACAAAAAAAATTTGCCTTAAGAAAATAAAAAAAATTTGAAAACAATCCAGACACAAAGGATCATAATTCATGCATGAAAGGGTTAATCTCGTTCTAGTTCTGTGGATCTAGTACTTTTTAAAATCTATCTTAAGGAAATATTAACGTTACTGAAAAGTTACTTGTAAGTTAGTTTCATGTGTGATATTTCCACTAGAAACTAGACAAAATACTTGGTAAGATTTTCTGTTTTTGACGTGGGCTGAAAATCCACTCAGAGATGAAGAAGCCAGATACGCCTAAAGCAACATAAATAAAACCTGATTACACTGTGGAAACGTGGTCAGGGACGTCAGTCTGACCTTTTGGAAACGTGACCTATATAAAAATGTAAGGTAAGCGTCTGAATTTGGAGAAAGTTTAAAAAGAATCCCCTCAAAAACGTGTTCCTTCCATTATTCTGGCAGTCTGTTAATAGAAATAGTGTTGTTCATCTTAACCAGCCTAAAGCTGTAAACTTAAATTTTTGGTTAACGTGAGAAAAGGCAGTTGTTTTTATATGCAAATATGTTGTTTTAACTGGATTTTTGTCCAACAGACAATTCAAACTGATCATATCAAAGGCGTGTATTTAAAATAGCAGGTATCTTGACAGAGTGTCTCTCCCTAAACATCTTTTATTCGTAGTGTTGCCGTCCTCGCAGACGGAAACATGCCGTTTTACGGCCCTACGGTTTTAAACCGAGACCTGAGGAAGCAGCGTTTGTAGCTATCGTAAATACCATCTCAGCTATTTCTGAACGCCACAAATCATCCTCCGCGGAGCCACCGAAAACATACGCAGCATTACCCGTTCTTCAAAGTGCTGTGAGTTACTGTCCCGAACTCAGCACCGTTCCACAAATTGGTTGTTTCAGCGAAGAGCATCTGTTGCGTCATAAAAGATAATTCCCCCCACGTTTCAGTGAGGTTTCAGCCGACACACAGATGGCACGCATCAGTCAAACGTTTCTGGATGTTTTTTTCCTCCCGAGTCTGAGACATGACTTCATGCAGCCTCTGTGAGTTTGTTTTTTGTTGTTGTTGTTGTTTTCTGTTTTCAGCAGATGCACCCTTCAAGTCCCCCCGTTTCGGTAGTCTCTCCGACTAAAGTAAACGTGCGACGCGGTTTGATGTGCGTCCGCAACAATAGCATTTAACATCTGGTTATTTAGGAGTGGGAGGGAGGGAGGTCCGGTTTGTCCCGACGCGGCGTTGTTTTTGCAGCTGCGCCAGGCATCGCGGAGCAGCGAGGCGGAGGCCTGTGTTTTTTCCCATTCCATCTCTGTGTTTGTTCTGAACTTCTCCGTTCCCTTCATATTTCTCGTTCCTCTACCTCGCCCTCATTATCTCCTCCATCGCTCACTTTTGTCTTTCTCTCTCTCTCTCCCTTCAGACCTCGATAGTAACCTGGATGACTTCACCTTCCAGGAGCAGCTGCTGACCCCTCGGCTGGCCACCGCCGGGATGGGAGGGGCCCCGTCACCTGCGGCCCCGCTGCCGAGGAGCGGCCTGGTCCCCGTGCTGCCAGCGACGCTCGCTCTCCTCCCGCTTTGGCGCCACTGACAGAGCCGGCCTTCTGCTCTCTGGTTTTGCTATAAATCCCTTACAAACACGTAGAAGGTGACGAATCTTTTGGACCTCTAGAACACCGGCGGCCCCATCAAAGGAAGTATTAACAACCAAAAACCCCTTTCTTTTTCTTTTTTATTTCTCCTACTCTAACAATAGTTTTCCTTCATTCAAATTTGGTCGACGTTCCAAAAATCAAGCACACTCTACATCCCATCTTGTAAATAGGGAAACTTCCAGCTGGCAAACTTTACTTTTTTGTACTCTCTGGCTTCACGTGCTCATATACTGACTTTGTCTCTATAGCAACAAGGCAGGAGAGAAGCTGAGTATTTATTAAACTGTGGACATGTAAATAAGTGCAACCACTCTCTCTGTACCGACTGGCAGCCCAGCTGGAAGAACCGAGCGTCAGCCGCTGCCATCTTCCCTCATGACTGTGAGTGAAACTCTTGCCAGCGCTGGACCTGAAAGCTCATAGGGAATCGCCTGACTTAAAGGGAAAGTCCGGAGTTGTTTTCAAATGAGGTTCTGCTGAATGCTCATGCTTAAGCATTCAGCAGAGTTGAATCAACACTATGTCGAGTCTATTTGGTCCCTTTCAGAACTGGCATCAATTTAACTCTTGCAGAGTGATTTCAACAAGAGTTTGAGTAGTTATAACGTTTTCAAGTGTTAAAATTACTCAATTTCTTGTTGAAATAACTTTGAAAAGATTTAAATCAACACCAATTCTGATAAGGACCAAATAGACTCGGCTTAGTGTTGATTTAAACGTCTTGCCTGCTGTAGGTAACGATCTTCGTTTAGCGTGAATTCAAATTGGTTGATCCAGGCGGAAACTAACAGTTGGTTCACATCGAGATCGCGAATGTTTTTAAAGGGCCAGAATGTACTGATAAAATCCAATAACAAACTCTTAAAATATTAATAAGCGGCTGCCTCTGCCTTTGATAAGTACTTCTTAATGGGGCAGTGTTACGTAAAACTGACTTTTTTGAGATTTACATCATGTTGTAATGTTAGTCCCTAATCTAAAACACACCTGGAGTGTCACCTTGACTCTTTCATGCAATGAGAAATCCTTTAATCTCCATGGCAACCATTAAGCTGTATAATACGAATGAAGGGATGGGAAGGCCCCTCTCCACTTCTTTTCTAGGTGAAGTTCCTCTTCAGCGCTGCGGTTTTCAAGCCGAGTTTCCGCCCCACAGAGCTCCCCCTCCTTCAGACTAGCCAGCAGCAATTAGCAAACACCCGGTGGAACGGCGCATCAGCTGAGCTCATATTAGGAGCTACTTCTCAGAGCAACGCTGGTAAAAACGTTGTCAAAGGGTTAATAGAGGAGTCATGTTGTGATGACTTCCTGAAGGCGGAGTTTCGTGGAAAGCAAGAGTTCTTAAAGAGACATTGGTCCAATTTCAAGGCATTAAATTACAAATCAATCATATTTGTTATAGTGCTTTCATAACAACTGACGGTAACGTTGTTACTTGATTGTGCTATAAAAGGCACTACGTACCTGGAAAGAGCCTAATACAGCTCCTTTAAAACTAAAAACTACTGAAATGTTTTCACATTGATCCCTCCCTCCGGAACTTTGCAGTCGTGTTTGTGATTTTTTTTTTTTTTTTTTGCAATTGAAATAACTGAATTTGTAAAGCTACTTTAGAGATATTTACAATGAATTATGCAATATTTGGCCCGATACATGACAACAAATGTGACTTTTTCTTACTCCCCATTTGTTTTGCGTATGGCAAGTTGACACAAAGTAAGGCTGGAGCAGCGTAGCTGTAAAAAGTCAGAAATACTGCCACGTCGGCATAACTTAAACCTGATGCTTTTGACCATATTTGTTAAATATTTGCAATAAACTCACATTTATGCACTACGCGGGGGATACGTTGCCTTTGCGTTAATTTCTGCGATCTTTGGACGGTGACAAACTGGAGGGGCGGATAGATGTAATTTGGGACTTTGCAGATAAAAACTGCTTTGATTTGATTGATACAAGAATATTCAAGTCCACAACTATTATCCTAAAGGCTCTGTTCTTATCCATGTGTCTGTCTAGTCTCGAGGGCCACATGAAAAGGTTGATGGATAAACTGAACTTAAAAACACTTTCAGAGCTGGGATCCAGCTGGGATGTTTAACTCTTAACTTGATTTCATAATTGGATTGGACTGACTGTATTGTTCTGTAAATAAACTGGGTCTGTTGGGTCTCTTAAAGTGCCTCGAGGTGACATTTGTTATGAATCGGAGTTGTAGTAGTAAACTAAGAAGATTTAAATGAACCACAGCAGGAATAACAGGCAGACATGGAGATCAAAAGTTGAATCCAACAAGGAGAGGACTAAAACGGGAAGCAGAGAAACCAAAAAGAGTGAGCGTTGGGGGGGTTTGGGGGGAGCAGGGTTACATCTGTTAGAGACTAAAGGAGCTGAGGGAAAATGACTAATTGGTGTGGAATGAATCCACTGGGGAAACGGTGAGATCAGGGAAACGAAATAAGCCTCGGAAACATTAAGCATGACCAGAAATTAAGGTGATCAAAATATTGAAACGTAAGAATGAAAAGCAACAAAAAATAACCCAGAAGTTCAAACCAGAATGACTCACTAAACTCCAACCACATTGTAGCTGGATAGTTACTCTTAAATGGACAGTATTATGACTTTTCCAGGCACATGGTGTCATTTTATACCACAATCAAGCAAGTGTATAACCTTTAGTTGTTATAAAAACACTATAAATATCAAATATGACTTAAAAAAAATTTGACTTTGTAATTTAGCTCTTTGAAATTGGGCCTCTGTCTCTTTAAAAGCTCCTGCTCTTTCTGAAACTCCGCCTTCAGGAAGTCATGACAACATGGCTCCTCTATTAACCCTCTAACAATGTTTTTACCAGAGTTTCACTGAGAAGTATCTCCTATAATGAGCTCAGCTGATACACAGTTATACCAGGTGTTTGCTAACTGCTGCTGACTAGTCTGAAGGAGCTGAGTGGAAGAGTCGATGGTTAGGGTTGCTCTGTGAGGCGAAAGCTCGGAAACTGCTGCTCTGAGGAGAAGCTTCGTCCTCGAAGGCGGAGCTATGTCCGCCTGGGCGTTTTGCACAGCCGAATGGTTGCCATGGAGATTAAAGGATTTCTCAAACATGCATGAAGGAATCAAGGCAACGCTCCAGGTTTGTTTTTGACATGATATAAAGCTCAAAAAATTTTGATCTTGCTTGATACTGCCCCTTTAATAGAATAGAATGTTTCATTCTCAATATGTTTCACACAGTAAGAACTTTGGTGCGACGCCACTTCCTGACTCCATTTCCTGTGGAAATCATTTTTGACTTTGGTGTTAAAAAGGTCCCAATGTAAACATGACAAATGTTTTAATGGTTCATAAAATGGAATTTGCGTAAACCACTCTAGAGTTCTTGAGACAGACGTTTTCAATCTTGGCTCCTCTTTGATAAACTGTTAGCTTTAGTCTCTTAGACTGGCTAATCCAGATTCACGACAAGTGAAGATGCCGAAGAAGGTAAGATATTAGCTACTCATTACCTCTTAGCAGAACCTCATTTGAAAAATTCTCCACTATCCCTTTAAGGATACACTGTTCTTTCATAAGCTATGCTTTAAATATCTCTTTTTAACTCTTGATTGTTCCTGTTTGGGTGTTTATAAGATGAACTAAATGAATTCTGGCTGATTTTTATTTTTTTTTTCTCTTACGAGCGGAGTCTGCTTCGTTTTGTAAAGCTGGTAGCTTTAAGTGTGTGACTCAGCCTGACGGTTGTACAGATGTGTGTGTGTTCCTGTGTTGGTGCCACGTTTATAAGAAATATGTTAATTTGCCACCTCTTAGCTCGTGAACCGAATGTGACGCTTCGCCACAACTTTCTCGCTAATTCATTCGCCCTGTGCATAAAGCAAGTTTTGAAATGACATGTACAGAAACTGTGCAACTGCAGCAGTGTGCTCGTGTGCTTTCAGCTAGCCGGCTTTTCAAAATTCTGACATTTGCGATTAATCACTGGGTCTCTTCGGGTTTTTTAGGCTACAAATCGGAAGTCCCATTTCATGTTATTGTTTGTTTAATTTGACTGAGATTTTAAAAGGAAGTGTGGCAAAAAATAAGCCAAAAAAAAAAAAAAAACAAGACCAGATCCCGTGTTGTTTGTATTGGAGAAAGCAGGATGGATGTGCAGAGAGACGCTAATTAAAAACTGGACTCAGTGGACTGTTCAGAGCTGCAGGTTTAGCTTGTCATATCAAGAGGAAGTGATTATAAACCGTAGCGCCGCTTCCTTCCACGCAGGTTTCATCTCCTGCAAGCGAAGCAGCAGTCCAGACTGTTTTCTAACTCGCTGTCCAAAGTACAAAGCAAGAATAAACCAAGATCATTCCACTGTTTGGGTTGGGTTTTTTTTAGTAGTTCTTAAAGTTAAAATTACTGTCTGTTCAAAAGAAAAACTAAATGTTGCGACCTGCAGTAAAACATATGGTTTACAGGCAAAAAAAGGAACCTTTTATTTAATAAATTTCTGTCCTAGTTTTAAACACTTTGGTTCATTTCAAGGGTATAAAAAGTGTTTTGTCAACATCTGGCGTGTCCAGACGTTGTCATGTAGGTCAAAACTGTCCACTAAAACAAGGCCAAAAAAGTAACATATTTAATAACTAAAATCGACAAAAATGTTTTTTTTTTTTTTTATGGGAACCAGATCATAGATCTAAAACTTGCTAAATGACTTGTAATTTTGAAGAAAACTTACAAAAAAAAATTCATCTGTTCTCCTCACCAAAACAGGATCTATGTCAGTCTTCATTTCAAAAAACGCTTGCTGTATTAAGTCAAGTTTTTATGCAGCGTTTAAAAGTGGGCTCGGGTGCACCAATGTGAACTTTAGAGTACATGTCAACGAGTGGTTACCATGACAACAGGAGAAACTCAGAAAGCTTGGAAAAGACGATCACTTTGCGTTGCGTCCAACATGTTTTGCGAGTGGATTTGAATTTATAGGTCATGGTTTTGTCCTAATTTGTTTGATTTATGTTTATGTCAGGGGAGCCGCATAAAAATCAGTCCATCGGCCGCAGAACGGAGAGACAAAAGAAAAAAACACAGAATCACCGTTCCAGAAGTTCTTTCTACATTCACTAATTATTAGTATTGTTTTATAGCAGTAGAAGCTCCTTCAGTGGTTTCACCGAGGAGAGGAAACGCCGCTCTGCAGATACACTTTGACCCGGTTTTTAAAAGGGCCTCCTGTGAATTCTGCACTCACATTAACAATACGTGATTTAAATGTAATTTTTTTTTTTTTTTTATATATATATATATATATCTGGTTGTGGTAAGGCTTCAGAAAATATGACTCCATAACATCAGACGTGTGGCCATCCATCCATCATTTATTTTCTACGACTCTTCCAGTAGTCGGAGTGAAAATGTGGACCCGGACATTTCAACGATCCGTCGTCACAGAGAGTCCTGCAGCCCACTTTAAGTAAGTGTCATGTGTCTCACTGAAGTAATCTGCGATAACAGAACAGTAGTGCAAGTGTCAATATGTAAACATAAGCAGGAAGGCATGTGAAATGCAAACGAGTTAGTTTGCAAGTAGATTTAAATTAAATGGGGGGAAGTGTTTATGACAAAAATTTCCTTGAAAACAAAATATATTAATCAATAACAGGTTTATTTATATGGCTGGATATAAATAATTTAGCATGAGGCCACAAAACAAAACTGATGCGCTGTGCTAATAATCTGTTGTTCGCTTGTATAGAATATACGTAACATTGTTTGTAGAAAAGTGCTTGAAACGATTTAGCACGATTTAATGAATTACATCACACATTTTTCCTTTTTTTTGTTGGTTACTTCTTTATTAAATTCTTTTTATTTCTCACTTGTTGATTGCGGATTAAAGGATTTTATTTGCTTGTCATTTTTTTTTGTATTACCACTTCTGTTATTTCATAAATCAGTATTTATTCAGTCTGTAAAAGCCATGCTTAGAGTTATAGTATGTAACTTTTATAAAATCTTAAATTTTTTTTACATATCATTATGTTATGGTAGTATAATATAAAACAGATAATCTGTGAAAAAAAATCAACCTCCTCTGTCTTCTCCCGTACACCGGCTCAATACAGAAACAACCAATCAGAGCCAGGAGGAGGGACTATTAGTAGGTCTCGGCATAGCCCGTCATGAATGCTAACGCTAAGTAGCATTGCCACCGAGGACGGCGGATAAACAGTTTTCCTAAAACGGTAAGTTGTTTGTCCGCATTTAGCGGTGTGTACAGTAGGTCGGTCGACAGCGCTAAGACCCTCCTCCTGGCTCTGATTGGTTGTTTTCGTCCGTGCGCATTTCTTCGGACACCAATAGTAGCTCAGGGAGCAGGTGGAGGAGAAAGATAATTTTCACAAGTTATCCGTCTCGTACTGTCACATCATGACAAAAATTTGACTTTTGTAAAAGTGGTACTTTTACAAAAATGAAACAAGCTAAACAAGCTACATACATATTAGCTTAAACCAGCTAAAAAATGCTTTTAACTTGTTTAAAGTTAGCCAACTCTTTCTCTCTCTCTCTCTCTCTCTCTCTCTCTCTCTCTCTCTCTCTCTCTCTCTGTCTCTCTCTGTCTGTCCTTTATAAAAATATATCTATATATATTTATAAATCAACCATACACATTTAAACCCCCTAGCATCATAGCTCGCATTTAGTTTTTCGACGAAACACCTCTGTGCATTCACATTTTAAAACCTGTCAGACTTCACGGCCAGCCCAACCCGTCATTACATTAGGGTGGAGTCAGGTGTGGTCTGTTACGACCACACCGAACCGTGATGTGTCATTCCACAGTCCCTCTCTGCAGCGAAGGCGCCTGCTTCAGAAAAAAAAAAAAAAAAAAAAAAATATATATATATATATATATATA
>CAEGAE010083342.1:0-12648 GCA_903067095.1 Girardinus metallicus | reverse complement strand
TAAAAACAAACCAAGTGCTTAAAAAAAACAAATCACCCAGCTGTTTTTTGGTAATAAGTTAATATTTTTTAGTGTCTTAAGTTTAGTGTCTTAAGTTTTTTATACAGTATTAAAGGATGCAAATAAACCAACTATTTAGCTCACTTTTAAATGAGAAAATAAACATCTTGTCTAAAATACAGTATCACATCATTCCTTTAGCGAACGCTTGTAGCAAAGGATTCGTCTGCAGCTAAAATAAACACTTCTAACATCAACATTTGAAAAGCGCAGGCCTTTCTGCTTGACTTAACATCAATACAGTGAATTGCTGATCTGTTGCTCTAGTGCTTAATAGAAGATTTATGTTTTGTTTTTACAGAATTAGTACCAGGTGAAGCTGAAAATATGCCACTTTAGGAGTTTTAAGTACAACATATTTAAAGATAAAGGAATGTTTTTTGTACCTTTTGCACAGTTTTGGCTTAATTACAGCTCTGAATATGTTCTTTCAGCACATGGCATGTTTTAGAGTCTGTATACTCCAGTTATTGATTGCTGAAATAGTTGTTCACTTATTTAGTTATTGATTAATCGCTTCAACCCTAAGAAAAAACTGCAGCACTGATGACCTGCTTATAAAACAGAAAGAACAGTGGAAACAATTTAATGCATTTGCTTTAACAGATATTTGTCTCTGAGAATTAACAAAAATCTAATTTCTGAATGTAAATAAATTGTGGAATAGAGGCTTTAAATGTGTCTTTACACATCAATAAACTGAGTCTTCTTAGTTAATTAAAAGCAAACTTGCAGCAAAACACTGAACTGATGTTTTACCCCATAAAAATAACAAGCTGAGTAATTAAAATCATTGCTTTAACTTCATCTTCATCTCAGTTTATCTACTCCACCCAGAGCCGGGCGTTTTCTGGTTAATGTTCAGGATGTGCAGCCCGACGGACGCAGCAGGGTTCCCTCTGCAGATCATCTAATGATCTGCACTTCTGACGCGTTTTTCTCAAACTGAGCTTTGAAACGTTTCCAGGATCTTCACTGCTGATTGGTTTAGGCTGCTGCACCTGTAGTTTCCATGGCAACGGCTGCTGCAGGAGAATGAAAGCTGCAACTCAGAGACGGAGGCCGCATTGTCTCAGTAACCATGGCGACGGGGGTTCAAAGTCCCGACGTGCTGTTTGTTGAATGAAAGGATTTTCTGACGTTTGATCGGCCATCCCACAAAATCGTGAAATTCAACGTCAAATGCAGTGATTTTTAAAAATATGTAATCCCCCCCCGTCCCAAAGCACAAACAAACTTTAATACGTTTAATTAGGATTTTATGAGGGAAGGAATAGAGATGCAGTTTTTAAACTTTTTGTGGAAATATAAATTAAAAATGTAGATTTTTAGAGATTGTTAAAGGTTTTAAAACTTTAAAGTCTGTATTTTAAAAAAAGCTTTTGTATTTATTTTAACTTATAAAATACTCTGAATACCTTTCAATCTCACTTTCTTTTCCATTTTTCTCTTTTCCCTTTTACTGTCTTTGTTCTCTTCTTTTTTCTTTCTCTCTTTCCACCTCTATTTTGCTATTTCTTCCTTTCTCTATTTTTCAGTCTCTTTTCTCTCTCTTCTGTCTTGTGCTTTCATTTTCTGTTTTTTCTTTTACTTTGTCCCTTTTTCTCTATTTTTCCTCTTCACCAAATCTCTCTCTCAATAAATCACTGCTTGTAACATCTTTTAAAACACTTTGTGAATGTTTCTCCATCCTGGTTTGACTGGATTAGTTCACCAGGGTCGTGTACTCGGTACCTGAATCTTTTCCTCTGCGTTTTGTCTCCTGCTGGACGAGCAGAAGCTGGAGGAGCGTTTCCGGATCAACCGACGGGAGCTGATTCCCCTGGAGTTCCCGGTTCTGGTGGCTTTGGAGATGGGCCTGTACCTCCCAGAGAGCAAGGTCATGCCACACTACCGCCGACTGGTGCAGCAGGGTTAGACGGGCCGCCGCCGCCGCAGCCCTGGACCCATCACCTTTCTATAAGCTGTGCTGTTTGAAATAAATTATTCTGTTTCTATTTATTTTAAATACGAGGAGGGGGAATCGTTTACATTCTTTGTCAAACACTGTAGGTCGTGAGCGTCTCGAATGTCTGTTTGTACGTGAAGATCCAGTCATGAGCTCTATGTTAGAGATGTTCATTCGGCACATTAAATGTGCTTTTACTTTTGGTTTCTTGTGATGCATCTTTTTAAAAACACCATAATGTTCTTAACTTGTATTTACCGGTAGTAGTGGCTGTGATTTGTGTGTTTTTAGACAAAAAGAGGGAGATGTAGCATTGTGGATTTTTATTCTACAGGCTGTTGTATTTAAACTGCAAACAATAATTTTCTAATTGGGTTTCTGACACTGTGAAGCATTTTTAGCTGTGAGAACAGAACTCAGTAGGCTGAGAAGTGACCTTTAATTTAATTAAATCATCTCGTCTCACAGCGATTCATATTTGTACTGAAAACAGGATGTTATTGTGGCAGCTCTGACTCTGGTGTTGGTCGTCCTCACGTGCTGTAATACCACAGTGGCGTCACATTTAAAAAAAAATGTATGTGTTGTATTTACCGTTTGGTGTAATTCTGCAGGGATTTGTTTCGTTTTCGTCTTTCAGTTCTCAGGAATTTAAATTCATTTCAGTAGCTTCTAAAATCCAACCCAAAGAAGTTGTTCCATTGGAGGTTAATGGAAAACACCTGATTGTAGTTTTTTCAGTGCACATGGGTGGATTTTTAACGTTGTACCCAGCAGCAGTATCTTCTCAGATTTTAGCATTTGTGTGAATATGGTGGAAAAAGTGCCTAAAAAACCACAGCATCAGTAAAACTATCCAAACATGGTGATTTTAGTCTGTTTTTATTTTGCCCCACGGTGTTGCTTAAACGTTGCGTCTACAGATAATCATGACCTAATTTAGACGCGATTCAGTCAGACGTAGTAAAGACAGTTTGGAACAAACATCCAAATCTGCAGGACGTGTTTAAATCCAGCATAATGTTTTAATGATATTTCAGGGCTGATTCAGTTTCTCTGGCCTAATCCAAATAAGCTTCATTGGAAAACTATCTTTATCACCCCCAAAATCTCCATGGCAACCATTCAGCTCTGCCTTTATTCTGTGCTGCAGCTTCCAAACTTACCCAAAACTCCTTCAGACTAGCCAGGAGCAATTAGCAAACACCTGGCGGAGCTGCGCATCAGCTGAGCTCATTATAGGAGCTACTTCTCAGTGAAATGCTGGTAAAAATGTTAAAGGGTTAATAAAGGAGCCATGTCATAATGACTTCCTGAAGGCGGAGTTTCAGAAACAGGAGTTTTATAGAGACAGAGACCCAACTTCGAGGAGTTAAATTACAAAGTCAAATTTCTTTTAAGTCATATTTGTTATAGCATTTTTATAACAACTGAAGAATAAAATGTCCCTATGTGCCTGGAGAACACGTACTTTCCCTTTAAAGAGTCAGAGGCCCAATGTCTGGTTTTCCCCTCCTGGAGCTGCTGCCTCCACCACCTAATCTCAGGTAAGCAGATGATTCGTGGATTTTTAATCCAATTTAAGATGAGCTTTACCCAGTGTGTTGCAAAACAATCTGAGTCATGAACGCATCAAACAAAGTTTTAATTTAGACTTTACCGTCTCCTGGGACAAGGATTAGTTACCATGGTGAGACAGACATGGAGTCATGTCTACAGACGGGATCAGCTGAGGCTGGAGCAACAGTTACCACATCAGGGGCCTCGTGCATCAAAGTGCGCAGTTTTCACACTAAAACTTAGCGTACGGAAAAATTTAGAAAAGTGCGGCGCACGAAAACATTCGAATGTATAAAGCCGTGCGCTTTTTCTTTGTACTTCCCAATTTGCAGCTGCTGGTCCGTCCATAAATACATATGTAAATTAGTATAAATACCAGGAAGTCAGCCACCACCAATAACCATGGCAACGTCTTTGTTTGTAGCAGTATAAATATTTGTAATAATAATAACTATATATTTTATTCAAAAGGTGCTTTAAGGCAAAAATAAAAATTAATTTTAAAGAAAAAAAAATCCAAATAAATAAAACGGTAAAGCTTTCAGCCGGTCGGACAGCGTGTCAGAGTCTGAGTGAGAATGTGGACGATTATGTGCAGGAGTTGTACATTTACAGAAAAAAGATGCTTTCTGTCAAGAAAGGCGCATTCACAAATCGGGCGGTTCAACTGAAGGATGACTGCAGCTGGACCGGTACCACTACCGGTACCAGGTACCGGTACTGGTAACGGTACTGCACAGCTCAGTTTTGCTCAGAGCTCCAGGATGATCAGTCTGGGTAATCTAAACGCTTATAATCCATCAGCAGCTACTTGAATACGTGTGATTATACACACCTGGATCACCTTAAAAATAATCAAACCCGTCTGGATCTGCTGATCCAATCAGAATGAAATTACCCCGTAGATGCATTTCATGCGCTTCGGCGCACAGACCAAAAACAAAAACTGAGGAAAAGTACCATTTACATTCGAGTGAGGTTTTCACATCCTTTCATTTTTATTTTCTTTATGTTGTGTGATTGTTAGGTTATTGTCTGAGGATAAATGTGGTTCAGTTTTTATTGTTCACATTTAAACAATAAAATATTAAAATCATTAAAAAACATTGGGTTTGAAACTTCTTGGTCTAAATAACTGAATGTCGTCAGATTTCAGTGTATTTATCTGAGTTTTGACGCTTTGTAGTTTGACATTGTCCACAGAAAAAGTGTGCGTATGTTTACGCAAACTTTGACTCAAAATAAATTTTTATACATGCCGACTTGTGCGTAAAATATGGCGCCGCACATTTTTTGTGCACACGCTCGCTTTATGCTTGAGGTCCCAGATCTATAAGTAACAGAAACTAAGCAGCAACAGGTAAATAAATAGGTATAAATAATCGTATTAGCTTTCTTTAAAGAGCATTTAGTCCAAACTCATGTCTTCGTCGTCGTCCTTCTTGTCTTTGGAGTCGCTCTCCTGGTCTGACTTCGTCTCCGTCTCCATGGCTTTGGCAAAAGCCTCCACATCTACAAGAAAACGTGAGCAAATAGTATTAATTTAAATAAAACATCTTCGAATACGAAGTTAAAACACTGAACAAGGAATAAAGGAACAATTCAGGAAAAACGAATGAGTTCAAACAACCTCTTCTGTCAACCATAACGAGTAAGAATCATATCCCAGATTCTAACCGTTCGGCCAGACAGAAATAAAGAGGAGCGGCAAAAGCAAATGAGATGGATTAGCAGCGCTTTCCAACAGCGACTTGTCACTATGGAATATTGTCTGTGCTGCCCAGAAAATGAGCTGTTAGCACGTCATGTCATAAAACTGTCTTCAGTCAGAGGCCTCTTCTGATTTGTTGCAAAACACTGACTGCTAGTGGAGCTTCTTCCTGCCAGCAGTGTCACCATCTACAACACTCCCTTTGGGATAATTATAACCTTATTATAAATTATCTTCTTCTATGATTTCAAATTAACCCATGAAAGTTGTATTAAAGTTATTAATAGAAGGTTTAATCTGATAATGCTGATCTGAAAGTATAATCTAATTTGTTTAATATGATTTTATACACGAGTCTAACGTTAAGATTCTCTATAAATGAGCAAAAACGAGCAAAGTGCACAGTCATTGTTGATGCTTCAGCACCTACCAGCAGGTGGTGCTATTGTAGCATAAAAACAAATGAAAACGAACAAAAAAAAAACACAGCAAGTACTATAAATATTGTAGTGATATCACAGATTATTCAGGTTAGGAAAATGTTAAATTAATGTTTTAATGTAAGATCCCAGTTTGCAAAAAGGCATAGATGTGAATCGTTTTGTTCTAGAGTAAAAATGACATCTTTTTTAATCTAACTGGTAACATAAAAACATTTGAAACCATGACTCACTGTATTACGTTTTGAGCAGGGGTGTTCAAACTGGGGGCGGGGGCCATTTGCGGCCCCTGTACTGATTTTGTGCGGCCCCACCGACCACAATTCAAGAATAAATCAGGACAAAACTACAAGTTTTAAATTAAAATCCGTTTACAAAAATTATCACAAAGTGATTATTGTTTCTGGTTTTCTTCCGTTGTCAAGGCAACAAGGACCACATCTACTCACCGACTCTAAATTAAACCTAAATCTGCTTTTAACTGCTGTATTAAAACTTGGCTAAATACAAAGGGGTTTTATGACGATTAGTTTTTAGTTTTCGGTTCTTCCTACTTCTTTTCAAACAGAACAGTAGAGGTAAGTTGATTATCTTGTTCTTGGTTACTTGTCCTGTTAATTCAAATAAAGTGTAACCTGTGTTTTGTTTTTAAAAACTTGCTTGAAATAATAAGATTGCCGAAATTAAAACGTTTAGTTTATTGTACAGTAGGTAACAAAAAAAATGACAATATTTTGGGTGATTTTAGTTTTTAAAAATTACTTCTTTTTTTTTGACCCGCTTTAGAGCTGCTGATTTTGGAGAACATTGAAAAGTTTGGACACGTCTGGTTTAGAGACTGACCTCCTTTATTGGCAGCATCTACAGCCTCTGCTGGGAGACCAAACTGGTTCATCAGGGGCCCCAGCTGGCCGGACGCCAGAGCGCTGCTGAACATGCTCATAGCCTGAACAGAGACACAAAAACCAAACACAAATATTAGAGGTGAACAAAAACGAGCCGAGCTCGGGGTTTTAATTCCTGACCGGAGGACGACGTTTGTACCTGCTGGAACTGAGGCGAGCTGAGCGTGTTGTGCAGCTCCTCTGAGCTCTGCGGCAGCGACTCGCCGGACGGCAGGTAGGGCATCAGCCTCTGCTGCACCTCCGGGTTGACCAGGATGGGAGCCATGACCTCAGGGGTCAACACACTGGCCAGGTCCACTACAAGAAACAAACACACCACAGCTGGTTTTTATCTTTTTGTACAAGACATTGGCAGCGAAACCTTCTGAAATGCTTTCTCCCTTTCTGACATTTACAAATTCGCCACAAAACGCCATCGTAAACAAACGAACCTTTTGATGATTGAAAGATTTTGTCAATCAATAAAAATATGAGAAACACGTCAGACTTTTGCCGCTGAGCGCTGCAGTGAGACGCAGCAGCCGTTTGGGTTTTACACAGTTTGATGTCTGAGAAACTCTTAATGAGGCATTTTTCTGACTGGATGGTTGAAAATCTAATTTGTCTCACTTCTTTCTGGTCAGAAGTATAAATGAAAAGGTTCAATACAAAGTTACACAAGATTTTTACTCTAAGGTCAATTTTTAAATGAAAAAAACCTATAAAAACAGCAAATGAAGGATGGATGGATGATCAGTCAATTGGATGGATGGATGGATGGATGGATGGATGATGGATGGATGATCAGATAATTGGATGGATGGATGGATGGATGATGGATGGATGATCAGATGATTGGATGGATGATCAGATGGATGGATGGATGGCTGGATGATCAGATGATTGGATGGATGGATGGATGATCAGATAATTGGATGGATGGATGGATGGCTGGATGATCAGATGATTGGATGGATGGCTGGATGGGTGGATGGATGATCAGATAATTGGATGGATGGATGGATGGATGGATTGATGGGTGGATGGATGGATGATCAGATAATTGGATGGATGGATGGATTGATGGGTGGATGGATGGATGATCAGATAATTGGATGGATGGATGGATGGATGGATGGATGGATGGATGGATGGATGGATGGATGGATGGATGGATGGATTGATGGGTGGATGGATTGATGGGTGGATGGATGGCTGGATGGATGATCAGATGACTGGATGGATGGATGGATGGATGGATGGGTGGATGGGTGGATGGATGTTCCCCTCCTCACCTCCCTGGCTGCTGGCTGGGACGTTCATGGTGGCCAGGATGCTCTGCAGGTCTCTGAGCTGGATGGGCTGGGTGGGGTTGGCTGCCGCTGCAGCAGCGGTGGCAGCAGGGATGGAGAGGGTGGAGGCTGTGGGGGAGGGTGAAGATGTGGCCAGGGGGGTGATGGGAGTGGTGGGCACCTGGGTGGAGCCCAGCCGGCTGGCGGTGGAGGTGGAGGTCGGCGTGACGGCGGTGGACGGACTGGAAAACAGGAATCGGATCAGAGTCAGCCTCCATTTGAAGCTGCTTCTATAATGAAAACACACTGAGGCACCTGGTGGTGGAGTTGCTGACTGCAGGGACGCTGCTGCTGCTGCTGCTGCTGCTGCTGCCCAGGAGGTTGGCCAAGCCTGGCCCAGCCAGAGCCCCCAGACCACCTGACATCAGGAGAAACACACATTATCACTACGGCTGAAAGTCACCAATTAATTCATCTAAACCTGGTCAAATGAGCGGCCATTTTCTTAAAAACCTGAGCTTTCTCTTGTACCAAGAGGACCGGCCATCTTTCCATAACACAAAGAGCTACATTTTTCATAATATACTGAATTTAAAAAAATAAATACATTTTAACATTTTTTTGTTAGATGTATTAAAAATCAAACCGAGCAAACAGGAAATTGTACTTTTCTCACGTTAGAGTAGAAAGATAAAAAAAAATTAAAAGATGTCCATTCAGAAGCCCCATCTGCTGTTGCTCTTTAAAGAATGTTAAAACTTCGCTCCATGAAGTGAATTAACTCACGAAAATCACGTTTTTCCCTCCACCATGTTTCCATTTTTCTGTCATAGTCTGTCGTCTTCTTAACACATCGGTAATTTTCATTGATAAAGTCGACGGGGTTCCGACAGGCGGCTCGGCTAAATAAGCGCTATTAAAGGTGATGACTTAATGAATCTGTCGAGTGTTTATATTTCAAAACAGAGCCGCATAATGTGTATTTTTCCTCTCACGCCGGATTCTGTTTGGACCGTTTCTCTTTTCCGTCATAGCACGGCGCCGCCGCCATCTTTAATCGGCTTCAACGGCTCCGCTTACGTATGACCGGCAGTGCCCTCTGCTGGATGGCGGCCAAACTACAACACTAAAAGACTGTCTATGCCAGGGGAGCCCAAAGTCGGTCCTCGAGGGCCGGCATCCTGCACGTTTTAGTTCTCTCCCTGGAGGTAGTAACAACCTTTTCAGCCTGACGATGTTCTTCTTTGGCCTCTAATGAGCCATCATTGGCTCCAGGGACGTTAAACCAGAGAGAGAACTAAAACACGCAGCATGCCGGCCCTCCAGGACTGACTTTGGGCACCACTGGTCTATGCGGACTTTATTAGCACATCGACTGGAACTCATTTTAATCTAATAAACAATTAAATGACAATTAATTATAAATTAATTGTTTACATCCCTAATTACAACACATTATCTCCACACTGCTGCCTTCACATACCGATTCCCCCTAGTCCAGTTGGTCCGATGAGCTGCATGAGCTGGTTGTGACTCATGTTACCCAGAAGGCTCTGCAGACCACCCTCACCTTTAGAGAAAGAGAAGAAGGAATAGCAATCATGCAGAACTGAGGGTTTATCATCATAAAGCGTAAATATTGGAGTATTCTACCTCCCAACGCAGACAGGTCGTGTCCTCCACTGCCGCCGCTGCCCAGAGCGCCTGGGATGGGCGGGTTGTTCAGGTACTCGTTCACTTTGCGGCAGTACTCGTCATCCTTATCGTTTTTCGGTTCCTGAAAACAGAAAATGATAACTAACACACTGTAAATTTTAAGTAACTTTCATTGCTGTCATAAAAGTATACACAGCTTTTGAATTTCAATGCATCTCATTTGGATTTTAAGTGACAAACCTATGCAAAGTGGATAATAATTAAGTGGAAAAATGACCACCTTCAATTTTTTAACAGAAAAATATCTGAAAAGTGTGATGCACATCTGATTAAGCCACTCTTGTATCTATTATTCCATTGATTAATTGATTAATCGGATAGAAAAAAAACACAATCTGCAGATCTCTCATTTAATCAATTAAGCTTTTTTTATACAATGCTAGAAATAAATAAAAAGATTCAAATAAACAAATAATTCAGTTTATTTTTTAAATAAAAAAAGAATATTTTTATTGCAGAAAAAGCAATAACACAGCATTCATTTAGTAAATCTGAGCCGGGTAAAACTATGCCACTAGAGCAGATTTGACTCAGTTTTGACTCAGTTATTGCTCTAAATATGTTGTAATTGATTACTAAATTAGTTGGCGATTACTTCAATAATCAATTAATCACGATTAATCATTTTCGATATTCAAAAAATTAGCTCCACTTTTCATGGAAGTGCCAAATAGCATGAAATGGCCTCTAGACAACAATTGTTGCCAAAAATGTTCCAAGAGGGAATTAGTGATAAAGTTAACAGAGTTTGATGTGTTTTGGCTTCAAACCTGCATCCAGAAGAAGAGTCTTTTAGAGCCGGCTTTAAACTTCAGCACATAAACCCGTCCGGTGGTGCACTGGTTGACCCGTTTAAACTCACAATCATCAGGGAAGATAATCAGGTCCTAAACGGAGGAATAAAGGTGATATTAGAAAACCCAGCTGCAGGTCAGCTTGGTTAGAAATCCACTCTGTCGCCTACATCATCCACATTCCCGGTGGTGCGATCCTTCCAGCAGAAGTGGATGAGGGAGTCATCCGTCTGCTGGATGTAGACCTGACCTTTACGCTTGTCGGGGGTCACCGTGCTGCCCTTCATCGTCATCTTACCGGCCCGAAACTCCACCAGGTATTTGCTGGAGGAGCCGCGGGAGCCGGACACCAGGCTGGGGAACAGAGCGCCGGACGCCATGATGAGGAGGACGGTCTGCTGCAGGAAGGGAGACACAAACATCTGGAAGGTGGTACGACTCCGCAGCTCTGCTCAGAAGTTTACATGAACTCAGCATCGACATGGACGTCTTCAGATTGCCTTTTTGAGGTTTTTTTGCAGGCTTGTTGTACAATAAAACTACGATGGCATTTTAGGGCCATTGTGGCTAGAAGAAAATGAGTCAATTTCCACCTATAAATTATAAAAAATTTCTAGAAAAGACAAAAACTTTTGACTTTGAGAAGTCAAAAATTTGCTAGGAAAATAACTCAGAAATGTTGAAATTAATCTCAGAGATTTGAGACGAAAAAAAAATGGTACATTTCTGAGTTTGAAAAGTTGTACGTTTTCTAAAAAAAAAAAAAAACATTTAAAAAAAGCCCAGAACATTTCAAAAGTTGAACATTTTCAACTTTTCAAACCAGGAAATTTTCTTGTTCTCTTTTCTAAAAAAAAATTCTGAGATTAATCTCAAAATTTCTGAGTTTTTTTACAACAAACTTTTAACTTTTCAAAATCAGAAATTTCCTTGTTTTTTCTAGAATTTTTTTTAAAAACAATCACAAAAATGAGACTTTTTTTTGCCAACAGCTAGAAAAAATATCCTCGAATTTTGGCAAAAACTTACTCCTCTTTTATCTATGTAAAATGGTCGTAATATGCTGTCATATGGAACAAACTTATAAAATAACTGGTGCAAGTTTAAATTTCTCCAGTCTGTGGATGGATACTTAACCAGAAGAAATATCCTGTTGTCTACAGATTTCTTTGTGAATTTCTGGTCTTTTAAGCGATTTTTTCTGTATTGTTACTCCTACTACTCAGTGTGAAACTTGAACCCATTAAACTAAAAGGATTGTAGAAGAAATGTAAAGAGCCAATCTGGGGTCATAAGTTTGTTAAAAACTATAATTTTGGAACTGAAATAATAAAAAAAAAAACTTTAAATCTCAAAAGTAGCTGAACCTTCTTCAATTTCAATATTTTTTAGTTTACATTTTTTTCTGTTTCAAAAATGTTAATTATAAACACATTTTAATAACCCCAATTTAGGTCCACGGAAATTCTGCAGCAAAGCTTCAAAGCAATATTTTTACTTATTGGTTTGATATTTGACAAATACATTAGTCAAATATCTGAACCTTTCCATTACATAAGCAACGCAGTAAAATGAAATTTGCATGCAACATTCTAAGATCAGGTCCTCTGAGTGAGATTCAAGCTGTAAGATTAAGAATGAAAACAGGTTTGATATTAAAAAATATAAAACTACTTCTGATGCTTAAAGTCTCACAACCTACTATAAAAAAACACACTTTATCTTGGTCGGACTACTCTGTGGAAACTGCTATGTGAGAGTGAGAATCCAGCTGGAAGCAGACTTGTCCCAGTTCTCCCATAAAACCAGATGAGCTGGAGCGGAGTCCTGCCGCAGACGGACAGCGGACATGACTCTGCATCCTGCGTGCCGAGGTCTGTTTCCAGCTCCTAGCCGTCACCGCTCGGCTGCGGCTTCACATTTCATCCCCACCGACTTACCATGCAGCCAGAGCCGTAATTTAGACCAGAAACCCGGATATAAACACCATTTATACTCACATTTCTGTCGGAATTATCCTTCAGCTGCAAAACCATAGAACTCTGCGACGCCTGTTGTGATTGGCCGACTAGCGGCGGAGCTTCGTTCTGATTGGCTCAATAGAGCGTCAACAAAAGGGTGTTTAAATCTGCTGCGCATGTTCGGTAGAGATAACCGAACATGCGCAGTTAGGTTGACACATCAAACTAGAAGAAACAAAAGTAAATCAAATTTATAATATTTATTATAGCGCTGGCAGTGTA